>CAJUYI010001981.1:6622-31417 GCA_910591695.1 Galerucella pusilla
GACGTTTCGCAATTCGTCTATCTATATACATACATGTTTATTCCCATCCCCTTCCCCTTTTCGAAAAAGTGTCCAATAATGTGTACTCAACCTGAAAGCGCGCCGGGTCGCGAATTGCGAAACGTCGACCCGGCGCGCTCGTTTCGCTCGCGATATCAATCAATCATTCTTGATCTTCAAATTAGAAAATTCATTAATAAGCATACTCACTTCCCTTCCTCTTCTTGGAAAACATCATATGAAATGAAAATCATTTTATATCCATTACTATCTATATACACACATGTCTATTCCCTTCCCCTTCTGGAAAAAGTGTATTCCACATGAATTCGCGCTGTGGTCGACGTTTCGCAATTCGCGCTTTTACAATAACTGATTTCATCTTAACGCTACTGGTCAACTTGGCAACCGCGCATTTCCTCACCATATGATTTGGGTTTTTGTTTACTACTAATCACAACAATCGTTGCCATGACAACAGTTTTTCCATAACTGATTTCAGCTGAACGAAAGTGGGGTCAACTTGGCAACCATGCATTTCCCCACCGTATGATGAACGAAAGTTGACCCAAGGCACGGCGATTGGAAATCCACCAGCGTAGCGGGAGGATAAGTTGTAGATTGTTCAAGTAATAAAATAAATTTCGCTAATAAACTTTCAAACACTAACAATATGGCGGGGTCTTCTAATAGGGCTATCAATGAATCCACTCCTACTACTGAAACTGCTATAATGACGACTCCTTTAATAGAAGATATAGCAGACGTATGGTGAATATCAAACACTTCCTTTTCTGAACAAGTACAGTTCTCAAATTTATCCAAGCAGGGAATCTCTTTTGTTAAATGTACTATGCATTATCCGATTTTCAATATCACTTTGGAAAATAATAACTCACAGTAATAAGTTTTATATTATAGAATGAAATGTTCATATAAAATATCACCAACAATTATTGTGCAGGATGAAAATAGTAATGGATTTCATATTATAAACTGATATTTTTATAGAGAAATATTACCAACAATTATTGTATAGGATAAAAAATTATGTGTGAACCACGGCAGCAAATGGCTTTTTTCAGGCCTCAGGAAGTGGCAACATCTGGTCCATATCTATCCTGAAAAATGCCGCCTAGGTTCATAATATACTATTATCGTCAACCTTCTTAGAAAATGATATTCTGCATACCAATATTTTGGAAGTACCTCGTTTTTCCATTTACTTTTCAAATAAGCGTACTATTCGCTGTGTGTCGACCGTTGGAGGGGATAGGCGAAACTATCCCAGCGCGCGCAGTGGTGAATTTTCGCAATTCGGTCGGAGGCTGATGTGGTATATTGTATGTAAATAAAGGGGAAAATGGGGCACGACAGTTGTTGTGTTGTTAATTGTAAAAATACAGGATGGAATAACAGTGATGTGAAATATTACAAGTTTCCTACTGCGCAACACAAGTTGGTACAAAGGAAAAAATGGATTGCAGCTGTAAAAAGAGTAAAGTGAGTGTCTTAACCTCACTTCAAAATACAGTGTACACTGATACAGTATTCTATACATCTTCTGTATGTTCCTTGTGGTATATTATTCATTCTTTTTTTAATTTCTTGGGAAATTAAAAAAAGAAAGTATTCTATACGTCATGTTTTCTCCATCAATTTTATGTAGTTTGTTTATTTTTTCATAAATACATTTATTATAAATCATCAAGAACATTTGTATGCAATCGATACACTTATAAAGAAGCAGCTCATGTCACTTGGAATGTCAAATGGAATAATCGATTTTTATTAATGATTTCAGGCATCATTTATCTCCGTTGATTCTAACCTACAAAGCTACACTTAACATAAAAAAATACATTTCAAAAACGATTACTTACCCAGTCGCTTATAAAATACTGAACATTATGTCATTATGCACTTATATTTTCAAATTATTTACATTGTAAAAGTCAAGAGGCTCCCTATCTTTCTAATAATTGTTGCTTCCATAAGCTTTACGTGTAAATGCCTCCGACGTAACTTGCGTTTTTAAGCCGCGAGGGGGCGACAGTAGGTACGCACATAGCGAATAGCATTTTTTGATATGAGAAATTCTATGAACTTACAGTTAGTGTGTGAATAATTCAACCATACAGTAGTTACTTCTACATACTTGTATGTATGTGTGTGTTTTGGGGTGACATTCACTGAGACCTAAAAGATCTATTGTGCTCCCTTACTTCTACTCAGTTTCTGGGGAGAGTATCAGAAACTAGTAGTTCCTGTAGTCCTATTTCCCGGAGGAATTTTAGGATGTCTGCAGGCTTCAACTTAGACAAATGTTCCTCTTCCCTCCAGTAATCTCCTAGGTGCTGTGCTCTGGGATTCTGAAGTACTGTGCAGTTGGAAAGTATGTGGATGGAGGTTTCTTCTTCCATTCCACAAAATCTGCATTCTTCTTCCTCCACTATTTTGAGCTTTTTTCCAGGTGCCCATTCAGGCGACAATGTCCCGTTAGGATCCCTGTTAAAACTCTTAGCGCAGTTTGACTTTGACTTATGCATTCTTTTGATCTCAATAGGTTGTAGTCACCCAGAAGAGTCTTTGATTGTATAAGCCCTAAGTCTTGTGGCATGTCCCAGGTTGTCTGATTTCTAAGAAGTGAGGGGGTGTTTTTTTTAATGATTCCCTCTCTACTTAGTCTGTATCTTGTTCTTTCTGCAACACTTTCCACCACCATATGTAGAGGGGTGAGGTTGAGAATCACTTCCATGGCTGCCGTTGGGCATGTTCTCATTGCTCCTGTAATGCATATACAGGCTAGTCTTTGAATTTTGGAGAGGTTTTCTCTCGTCGTCAATAGGCTAGTTTTACTACACCACTCAATGGCTCCATAAGTGATGATTGGTCTCACTATGGCAGTGTACATCCAGCTCAGGATTTTTGGGTTACATCCCCAGTTTCTTCCTGCCAGATTCCTGCACCACTATAGCCATTTTTGCATTGTATGTAATCTCCTTTTTGTGTTTGTTCCACAGGAGTTTACTGTCTAGAGTTAAATCTAGATACTTGATTTCTTGTCTCCATTCAATCTCGTTCCCAATAAGTTTTATGGTTTTGAGGTTGAGTTTTCTTTTATTAG
The DNA here is from genome assembly GCA_910591695.1 of Galerucella pusilla. Lineage (NCBI taxonomy): Eukaryota > Metazoa > Arthropoda > Insecta > Coleoptera > Chrysomelidae > Galerucella > Galerucella pusilla. The sequence continues at coordinate 9,750 of CAJUYI010001981.1, forward strand.
TGAAGGCTATAAGGATGGTTTTAGTGGGGTTGATGCTAAGTCCCACTTGCCTACACTAGCTATTTGTAAAGTTCAGACCCTTTTGTACAATATCGCAAAGGGTGTTTTCGATGTTTTCGACTGTCCCCCTGGCTGTTATGACAATATCGTCGGCATATCCTTGGCAAGATATTCCGAGATCCGTTAAACCACACAGGAGTTCGTTAACCGCCAGACTCCACATTAATGGGGATGCTACTTCTCCCTGTGAGCATCCTCTGGTAGTGCAGATGGAGACAATGTCTTTGCTCGTCTTCGTCTCTGCTATTCTTGTGGTGAGCAGTTTCGACATCCATTTGGATGTTGTGCTGTCTACACCTCTTCTGTTCAATGCTCTTTTGACTGCCTCATGTGGAGTATTGTCAAAAGCTCCTTCTATGTCCAAAAATGCACATACTACAGTTTCTTGGTTGTCTGGAGCACCTCGGATATCCTCCGTAAGTTGTACCAGTGCAGTCTCCGTAGATCTGCCTGCCCGGTAAGCATGCTGACATGGGTGGAGAGGTATTCTCTCTAGGATTTCCGTTATAATATGGTTATCAATAGCCTTTTCCATCGTTTTGAGTACAAACGATGTTAGACTAATTGATCTAAAGAATTTGGGGTTTGTTGTGTCCCTTTTCCCAGTTTTTGGAATGAATGTTACTATTGCCCCTCTCCATGCGTCAGGTATATAACCCAGTTCTGAGCTGTTTCGACCAATTCTAATCAGATGCGGTAGAATTTCGTCTTGTCCTTTCTGGAGCAATGCTGGGAAAATTCCATCTGTTCCTGGTGCCTTGAAAGGTGAAAAGGTGTTCATGGCCCATTTCAACCTATCGTTACTACAAATGTGTTTGTCCATTGTAATACTTTCTCTTGAAGGCCTATTGTGAACTTCGAGAGGATTATCTCCCCTATTTGGGGTACTTCCTGGAAAATGAGTTTCTAGTAAGAGTCGAACTCTTTCCCCCTCATTTTCGGTGTATTCACCATCTGGCTTCCTCAAAACCATATCTGTGTTGACCCTACTTTTCGCCATAACTTCGTAAAGTCTTGCCGCAGCAGGTGTTGTGTTCATATCTTCATAGAATTTTCTGAAGCTACTTCTTTTAGCTTTCCTAATTTCCTTGTAGTAGGTGTCTCTCACCTCGGTGTATCTCACCTCGGTGTATCTCTGCCAGTTTCCGGTGAGTTTTGCTTTATTAAAAAGGTCCTGGGTTTGAGATCTTAGTTCTGACAGATGTTTTTTCCACGAGGGTGTATCTTTGTTGCTTCGTTGTTTTTGAAGAGGGCAGCTCGATTCAAACGCATCGATTACTGCCCTGTTCAGATCCTCTAGCTCATTTTCCAGGTCGAGATGGTGCTTAGCCCTTCCTTTTCTCTGGATATGTGCTAGATTTCTTTTCAGACAGGTGTTATAGTTGTCCCAGTCTGTTTTTCTTGGTATTCTCCTGAGGCTTACCTCAGGTATGCCTAGTTCTAACTTGAATGTTATGATACTATGATCAGAGAGAGATGGTTCACCCGATACTCAATCTTTTACTATATGTCTTAGATCCTGTGTTGCCAGTGTGATATCTAAAACTTCTTGCCTTACCCTTGCTACAAATGTAGGGGTATTCCCTATATTGTGGATTTTAAGGTTTTTACTTAGGATATATTTTAAAAGTTGCTCACCTGTTTTGTTGGTGTTGCTACTGCACCAAACGGTGTTGTGTGCATTGGCATCACATGCTAGAAGTAGAGTAGTCTCTTCTCTTCACAGTACTTCACCAGCTTTTTTACATCTGGGGATAGTGCAGGCCCATCTCCCTCAAAGTAGTATGATTCTATCACTATTTCTTTGCCCTCCTTCTTGTGTTCGAGGTATGCTCGAACTGGAACGAGGTCTCGAGTCATGTATTCTGAAAGACAAAAATAGTTAATATTGTTCCTTATCATTATACATGTTCTTGGTATATCACTACCAGTGTGATATACTATTTTAGCATCTTTACATGCTAATCCTCTTACCTGGTTATTATTAACCCAATTTTCTTGGATTGAACACAACCCCCATTGGTCCTTGGTGAACAATCTTGTGATCACCGCTGATGCTCCTTTGGCATGGTGAGCATTAACTTGAGCTAAGTTAATTTCCGCCAACCTGTTGGTTGCCTTCTGGAGTGTTTCTCTCTTTCGTCAGGGTGATGTCCCCTTCTGAAAGAGTACTGTCCCCTTCCTCCGACGCAATCTCCATTTCCTCCTCGGTCAGCGGCGACTCTTTCCCAAGGAGTTTGGTGATGTGTAGGCTCTCTACACTGCCCGAGTCGCCACTGGCCTCGGAGGAAATGGAAATATTTTTCTTGTTTCTTCCCTCTCCTTTTCTGAGGCCATGTACGGGTATTTTCCCAAACCGGTAGTGGATGGTGAACCCGTTGTTCTTGATTTTTTGGCTGGATAGATTATATATTCCTGCCCTCAAGACTAGGCCTTTGCCCTCTTCTTTCAGGTTAAGGAATTTCCACTGGTTTGTTTCCAAACCCTCATTCTGCGCTTTAATCAAGCGAAGAAGCTTAAATTCCTTAACGCCTTTGCTTCTTGGGAGAAAGATCGTGGCGGTGTGCATTTTTGGGATGTCGTCTCCCTGGGTGTCAGTTCTGCTCCTTCCCAGCTCTCTATCTTTGGTAATATCAGCCGGAGCCATTCTGCAGTCTGTGTTTTTTCACAGTCGATTAGAACGATTCCTGGTCTGAAATGTATGCCACTAAAACTGGAGTTTGTGTCCCATCCAGCATGCATTTCTTCTATTATTGCGTTCTCCAGCAAGGTTTGGTCGTCCGCACTGAGGGTAGTCTCAGGGTACGCCTTGGGGAGAACTGCCATTCTTATCAATTCGGCTACAGCTGCATAGCTGCCAGTTGGAGAAGGGATGGCTATTCTATCCTCCTTTTTATTCTTCGCCTGTACTTCGGTGCAAGTCCCTGTTCAAGGAAGCGAAGATACCATCTTGCCCCCGCTCCACTAAGTCCACGCCTTAGTAGATTATCCTTCCTCCGGGTTTGCCCAGTTCAGGAAGGAGGGGGGGTCTTTTTTTTCGTCCAGGATTTCTCCCGGAGACTTCCACCAGTTGAGGAGGTTGAGGGTGTAGGTGCCCCTGCCTTTCTCCCCTCCTGTTTTTCTCTGACTTCCTCAACACGAGGTCTGCTCGCGTGTGAGGAAGATGCTTCTGTATTTTTTGGCACTGTGGATACATTGCTCCGACTTGTGCCCGGTTGCAGTGCATGCCCGCTTGGTTTCTTTTTTTTTTTTTTCTTTATCCATGGTTGATCCCACGAGTAGCTAGGGAAGCACAAGGTCCACTCCTGCAGAGCCCCGCATGCAGGAGTAAGGGTATTTAAACTGGATGTCCCCCAGTCCGCATATTAACGGTTCATATCAGGCAGGTTTCCACAAGCAGTCTATTGTTCCGACGACCTTGCTGACTCCATCGGCCGGCTATCAGCAAACTCGTCGAGACAACAGTCCACTCTCCACGCTGAAGATCCTGATATCGGATTTCTGCATTTCACAGGAATCCGTTGAGCTGTCCTTGGAACAGCTACTTGGCTCACCCACCAACGGCCAGGTCTCACAGCTCCTTGGGGGAGTTCTACATACTTATTCATCATCAAATTTGACATGAGTGAAACTCATTATGACCGCAGATTTTGTACACAATAATTGGTTATTTGGTTATAGTTAAAAGCGCTTTCATCGTGCTAACTAACAATGTGTATCGAATCAGAAAACACAAAGGCAACCAAAATGTGAGATTACACTGGTTAGGGAATTTCCACTTCGCTGTATTACTAATAAATAATTCTGATTATTTGTTAAGCCATACTGTCAGCCAATCGCATCTAATGAGAAAAAAAAAGTTCAAATCGACCAATAGCATCAAAATTACACTGATAATTTATTAATAACAAATTACAGCGGACATTTTTTGACAGTTCCAAAAACCAATTGAAATTCCTCACTTTTCATCATATGAACAATTCCACCCAATCATGTCAACATTACACTGAATATTACCCTCCTGTTTTGAAAATCCCATATGGAGCGGGAACTTTTCGGCTATAATATACCAAGAACATTGAAAGTTTGCCGACATTCTTTATAACTGTCAGATTGACTTTTCATAACTGTCAGATTGACAAATTCACTTATTAACAGAAAATATTTTCAAATTACCTTGGAAACGCTGAGACATAAACGATAAGAACTCCATGGGATCTTATCAGTGTAATTGATTACTAATTGGCTATTTTTGAACACGTGACTGAAAATACACAGTTTTAATAGGTTTAAATGTCAAATGAACAATTATCGCGACAGTTTTTTATTTGTTGCTGATAAGATCCCGCCAGCTATCGAAAATTTCCCTGTAGATCCGTAACTATAGTAACGAGTATTAAAATTGCGCATTTGCCATTGTGACATATACCAAATTTTGAAATTCGTCGAAATATCGCGATTTGGACAATATTTTTTAAGTTCTATTCAAGAAAAAGTAGTCGAAAATAAACTCAAAAATATAATACTTTTTTCTCTTCTACTCGAGAAATATTCTACCGAATTACACTCGTGCATGAAAGTAAACCTGATAATTTTTTATCCAAGCATGTTGTCAGTAGAAGCTGCATTCGGTTATTTTCAAATTTTGTTAACAGAGCTCTCCTCCTTTGGAGTCGGACTTTTTCGCCAAAATATGAAAATACACTTATGCAGTTATTAGACAACATGCTTTCATAAAAATTTATTTCCGAAAAATTTTTGACAGTTCCAAGAACCAATTAAATTTCATTATTTTTTATCATATGAACAATGTCAGCCAATCATGTCAACATCACACTAATAACAGATCATGAGCTATTTTCACGTTGCTATGGACACCTATTGATTTATTTCGATTTTGAAGTTTCAAATATCCAGTATTTGGAAATGTCACGATTTATTAGCAAAAAATTCTCTATCCGAATAACCCTCGGACATTGATAAATGCTCAAAAATTTTATGACAACTTTCTTAAGCTTGTTGCCTACGGTGTCGGTCTGTTTCCAAGCAACAAGGTTTCGGAATCTGTCATAAAATTTTTTACGGATAATTATCATTGTCCTAGCATTTGGACCTCGTTACATCTTGATTGGCACCGACCAACCAAATTGTTCCGCGAGAAATTTCATTTGAGCGGTGAGTTTGAAATGTAAAAATGAATACTGGAGTGCATACGTGACCTAAAGGTGATCACATTATAAATTAAACCCATTGTGATAGTATATTATTATGGGGTTTAAAATATCAGGAAATAAGAAATAGACAACTAAAAAAAAAACAAGAAATTCCAGACCCAAACCCCATTGATCAAAGTGTAACTAGGTAAAAGAATATCAGAAAATAAGGAATGAAAAACTAAAAAAACAAAAAAAACCAAATGAGTTCAAGCGAAGACAATCTTCTCTCGGAAATGGAAAATGCAGCTTCCAGTGTCATTTTAAATATTCAATTCTGGTATCATTATGTTTCTACATTCTTATTATCGCACTAGTGCGGTAATAAACGTCATTATGACACTGAAAATAGTGTCAAATTGTACCGGTTACATGACAGTTGTAGATAAAGACTATTATATGGTTTATACCATGGTGTGCGTCATCGTTTGCGACGTATATCCAGGTTTTTGGCATGTCGTTTATTTTATTCGCTATTTTGACAAATAGCGAGCCTTAACTTTTATAAATAAAATCATCAGGTTCGTATTCAGATGAATTCGAGAAGGCTATGTTATTAATTATTACTAACTTCTTTTTCTAACTGAAAATACTTGAGAACTCTCAAAATGCTCAAGTTTTTCCGTGTATCTTTCCATATTTTTGTAATATTTAAATAAATATAACAATAAGAATAGTATTCACTTTTCATAAATAATAATTGATCGTGAACAACAAAGTAGATACAGACCTGACGAGAACTGTCAGTGGGACATTGGAAAAAGACGTAAGACACATTGCCGCTACGAAAAGTAGGTCTGCATTCTAGTTTGAATGGGTAATTTCTCACGATTGATAGATCGCGTTTGCGCGTATTCTAAACATCAATTTATCAAATTTTCTACGTCAAAGAGTAGGGTTAACGTTAGTAATAAATTTAAACGGTAAATTATTGTGACATTTTGATTGAGATTAATCACAGATCTGCCTTTTTTCCATTTCTTTCTTCGTAATGTGTTAGAAAAACATTAACAATCGATGACGCACACTAAGAAGGATGTTATTTCAACCATATGAGCTCTATAGTGCATTCTTATCTCTGTAAAAGTTACAGGTAACTTTTGCCACTGTCTAAGTGACAGTTGTGTACTATGGCATATGAGATTTTCCATAAAAAGATTTTTTTTGCTCATCATAAATTTCATCATAAATTCATCATAAATTTCAACAGTCAACCACTCACTCTCGGTTGTGAATAATTAATATCTAATTATTGCTAAAAATAATATCACGAAGATATGTAGAGATAGAGATAGATAGATAGATAGATAGATAGTTTTATTGTGTCTAAGATAAATCTTTTCACAAGGGTTCGGTACAAAATATGAAGTAAAGAATTAGAGATACATTACGACATAGACATAGTTAATACAAAAATAAAAGTATAAAATATCTGTGTACTTGATGGTAATGTGGTAATGGAGATATAAAAAAATGGAGTACACTCAATTACACCCCATCATCCTACCATGTTTCTACCCATGCATTTCAGTGCAAATGTAGACGCCAAATGGTTCTTTTGGACCGTGTCCATAGTATTCTGGTAATTTCATATATGGTTAAAGTTGGGATGCAATGGAAATTCAAATTAAAATACACATCTACCTACTTATTTATTGAATCAGTATTATAGATGTTGTTTTGTACTGTTTTGCCAGTGCATCGTATTATGATAAAAGGTCAATACATTTTAATGTAAGATCGTATGTTTACCATCAAGCCGCCTATGTATACCTCTACTGGAAATCATGAACATTATAATTGATGCCTGGATAGTTGTGCATGTGCTTCATTTGAAGAGGTTTAGACTTCCTGTAAACGTGAGTACCATTTGATTTTGTTTAATAATTACCGGTTCTGGAAAATATCTATGGCTAGATCACGTAATAAATCGATCATTTCCACAAAACTGCTTTTCATACACATTTTTTTTTTTTGATAAATTATAATCAATTGAGCAAGTTGAATCATTGCTGGCTTCCGTGAATGTTTGTGTCTTAACTTGACATTTTAATTTTTGTTGTTGTTGGTCGAACAAAATTCCATAACCACCCTAGTTAATTTTTAATTTTGCTCCTGCACAATATACTATTTCGCAAAAATTTGAAAAGAGCATAAAACATACTGTCTGTTTTATGTTCTAAGGATGCAACTCAATACTTATGTTCACGAATAGCAAAATTAAAATGACAATGAAGTATTGTATTTTTTAACAGTTTAATAAATCATTTGAAATTATAGTCAATCTTGAAGCTCATACAATTTTGTATGGTCAAACCCGGAACGTCATTCATTTTTAGTGACATTTTTGTTGGATATGTTAATTACAGTTGCTGGGGGTTGATATTATACATACGGTGCATTTTTAGTCTACATTTGAGTGAAGATTTTGAGAAAAAAAGGAAATTATTAAAATTGTTTCATCTGAATAAACTCACATTTATCAGTGGATATTCCACGTTCACGCTTCGTTTGAAAATTCCTGCAATTGGTCGGCAATGGAATATTATTACGCCTTCAAATTTTTCAACAGATCTCCAAAGAACGAACACTTCCTAAAAGATACTTTATAATTTTATTCATTCTTCAAGTTTTTGTATGGTATCTAAATAATACCCTTTAAACAACCTTATATTAACTTCACTTGTATGTATGTAGATTTGTTTGTTCGCTTGTTTCTTTGTTACACACTCCTTTCGACTAGATTTTGACACACTTAAAGCAATTAGGCTAGCTGGCGCCGTCGTTTAGTTGATTTGCCTGTGCGAATCTCACTGTGACTTCATGTTTTTTTTTATATTTGTTATATACTGAGCGAAGCTATGAATATGAATAACAACAGTAGAATCGATCAACTGAGGCCCGATTTACCAATAGCAATTTATCCGTCAGTTAATGCTTAACTACCAGTTATTTTGGAAAGGTCGATTTATCAACAACAGGATTACTTTATCCGGCAGATAAAATGTCAAATATTTATCTTTTAGTTTCAACTGGCGGATAACCTCACTTTATTCGGTAGAGTTGTTGTGTTTTGATTTCGTTGTGGTGTCGTGTCAAATTTACTTGGGTTTTGAGCAAAGTGAAAAATGGAAAGTACTAGTACTACTAAGAAGAGAGGATGCAATTTCACAGCTGAGGAGAGAAATTTGCTTTTAAAATTGCAAATAAACATAAAAATGTAATAGAAAATGAAAAACGGATGGGGCAACCTGGAGATCAAAATAGGAGGCTTGGATGCGGGGTAAAGCAGCATTTTCGACATCAGTTCTAATATTGATAGAACAGTCTCTCTTGTCATCCTCTCTTGTCATACCACTTTTCGAAGTTGTCCACTCTTTCCCTAACTGTATAAGGCCTTCTTTCGTACTCAAGAACTTGCACAATATCCTCGTCCTCGCCGCTATCCAGAATATAATCATTCGAAAAATTCATATTCATCAACAACTAAAAACTCTTCAAGAAATAAAAATAAAAACACATAAACCTTTGGATAAACATTCACCAATAACCAAACAAAAATATTAATTCAGTGACGTGACCTTGTTCTAGTAATATCCAATGAGATTGCTTAAATTCATTCGTCAGCACTGCCAACTTTCTTTATCTGTTAGTTAACAAACTAGAGAATGAAAACGAGTTGATAAACCGCTTCCAAACAAACTGGAACTTTATCTGCTGGTTACTTTTATCCGACGGATACTTAACTGACGGATAATATTGGCTATTGATAAACCGGGCCTCAATGAATTATTGAATAGATGAGGCTTTTACTTGATATGATCCATACTGGACGATGGAATAAAACACTTTAATTTACTTAAATCTTTATTATATTTGAACTTTATACATTCGTGGTAATTATACCTTCACTCGTTTGAGAAAGCTACCGTGTTATCGGAACGCGTGTATATTGAACTTTGATCAAATATAGTGATTTAATCAAATTAAAGTGTTGTATTTCATCGTTTAAATAAATTATGTTAGCTTCACTTGCATGTTTGTTCTTTGGACTCAATTTTGACCAATTTTAAACGGACAGGTTTAATTTAAACTTTGTCAAGGATTTATGACAATACACTATATTGATGAAATATAGGGTGTTCCATTTATAACTAGATTTTTATTCACTTCAAGCGCTCAGATTATTTCGAAATTTTGCACACTCGTCAATGACCGACGACAATACAATATAATAGTGAAATATAGGATATAGTTTTATTTGAAAAATGAAAACATAGTTTTAAACTGACATAAAAAACACACCTTATAGTAAATTGAACTGAAAAGAATAAGATGAATTTTATTTTCAAAAAATGTATTCATGTTTGTTTGCTTTTTGTTGGTTTGTAACACACTCCTTTGGACTCGATTTAAACCCACTCTAAACGAACATATTTGATTCAAGCTTTGTCCGCTTGTCAAGGCCCGATGACAATATAGTAATGAAATATAGTATGTTCCTATTTAAACATTTGAACTCGATTTTTATCCACTTTAAACGCTAAGATTTTGGACAGATGATACAATACAGTAGAATGTAAGTTGTTCCGTTGCGAAAAAAACATATCTTTGATCTGGCATAGAATTTTGAAAAACTGAAAAACAAACTGTGAATGTAACCCCACAAAATTGTTATTTTTCAATCTTTTTGACCTACCGTCAACGTATGGAAATGGAAGCTTTCGGAGAGGATAGCATACTGCTAGGAGATATTGGATATGGAGTGGGCTGCTATCTTTTAACTCCTTCATTGAACCCTAATACTCCTGAACAAAATCTTTACAATAAATCTCAAATCAGAACCAGAAATCCCATTAAAAGATGGTTCGGAGTTTTAGAAAGAAAATTTCCTGTTTTGGTACTAGGCATAGAGGCACAAGAGTTAATGACCATGGAATAACTTGATAACTTCTAATGCATGGTTATTCCCACCATTTTTTGTGAATTAACCACAAGGAACATACAGAAGATAAAAAAAATGCAGATTTAGTTCCCTGCACTTACAAGCTATTTGATGTAATAAATAAAACTATACTCATTTTTAGCACTATTTATTTATTGATATCTGACTTACACGAAAATATAATAAATATTTCAGCGTGAAGCACCAATCAACCACAAGCAAAAATATTTTATCAACTTTATTTTTAGGTGACTTTTCTTCTTTTCTTATCTAAGCGCGTCTAGAATGTCAATCATTTGAACCAACTCCGTTACCAACCTCTTAAAAATGAAGGCCAGAAGACGATCAGTTAACGGCCTGCATTTACATTGTACAACAGATAAAAACGAAAGTCTAGTTAAAATTTGGACGGTTGTTAATTAAACTTAGTTTAGGAGATCTGTTGTACAACTCACCCTTGAAGCGACAAATTAATAGGCGTGACGATGGATTTTGAAATACTCTTCCGTCATGTGGGTACACATTCACTATTTACGAAAAAACCTTTATTTCGGTAATAAACTCAAGTTTAACGAAGTTTGAAGCCATTTTACTGATATTCTCTAAATAGTGCGCGAAAACAGCTCGCAGGTGTCATGGCGTCGGCTCTGACGTCACGTCTAGGTAAACATGTCATTGTGTCCATGCGTAGCGAAGAAAGTAAATAAAACATTAAATAAATTCGTGTCATAAAAATGAATTCCAAAGTTTATAAGTGGTGTGCAGTACCGCAGTGTAAAAACACATCAATAAGAACACCCAACAAAGTGTTTGTACATGTTCCAAACAAGAAAATGATAGATAAGAGATAGGTGGTTGAAGCTCGCAAGGCGAAACCCGAACGACGTAGTCACGAATAATTGGCCACTTTATTTCTGTGAAGACCACTTGTGAGTATGTTATCCTATTATATTCATATTTCTCAAACTTAAAAAGTTTGTTTGACGTGAAATAGTTGAAATATTCAGGCTATGAAATATCTAATTTATTGAGGTTATGTTTGTTTTGGTCTTGTCTATAATTCTTATTGTCAATTTCAATGGCTTACTTTTCTTTTTGCAGTTGCCAGATGATATGGAAAATTATATGCAGTATCACAGTCAGTATCACAAGTACGTATGAAACCAGAATGTAGGCCCCATACATTTATATGCCAACCCATGAGAGTTGAATAAACTCGCATGAGCTTGGAACTAGTTTGATTATATCTAAGTTGGTTGTATCTAGGGTGAAGATAAATACAAAATTCACTTACAAGGAAGTTTTCACGCTTCTAATCTCAGACGAGCAAAATTCTTGATTTGTTGCGAGGAAATCGCCCAACATTATTATATCAATCCTGGGAAAATTTGAGTTATTTGCATTAACAAAGCTTGGTTTCATTGTTATAGTAAAGTGGAGACGATAAATCACACGTAAAATAATAAAAGATCAATCCAAATGCGTAATCAGTAGTATTCACAACAACCAAACACAGAAAATGAGTGTATTGAGTATTGACTGACAGCGGTGTTTACCTAAGCGTGACGTCATGCGCTGTGATTGGTGTTCCAGTCAAAATGGCCGATTGCAGTATTTTTATGTTTTATTTTATTGAAAATGTGTATAATCTGAATTTTTTAAATAAAACTAAAGCAGTGTTTTGAATTTTTTTGATATGAACTTTCCCCTAAAACCATTATATCGACGATTTTTTGATACCGTCGTCATGCCTATTATGGTTCAAAAAAAAAATTAAAAACACGCGTTACAATGATACACATACTCTGTACTTCAGAATACAACTAGTAAGCAGTTATAACAATTGATTCCGATCTCCACAATATGCTATTACCATAATGACAAAAACTTTCTCGTTAATCATTTCATTTTTGAATAGGTAATTATTTTTTACTTGTTAATACGATCACCTATGAAGCGCGTTCTGTAGTTTTTTAAAACTACCTATCATTTATTTTTTGAAATTTCTGGCAACAAATCGAACGTTTTTTTTTCATCTCTGGAGTATTATAATTATAAAAATCGTCAGCACTGTCAGTATCCATTAATATATTATAAAAAGGAATATGTTTTATTGGAATGATATTCAAAAGAACACTGATATGATGTGACAGCTACTCAAGCAACACGCTCTTGGCGATTTTTATTGATTCTTCAAGTAGGTATGGGGCCGTACCCAAACTACGTAAGATTACTGAGACAGGTGGGAAATTTATATATCCTCACGCTGTCTCAACAGGGATCGTAACGGGACATTGTCGCCTGAATGGGCATCCCAAAATGCTCAAAAAAGTGAAGGAAGGAAAATTTAGATTTCGCGACATGGGAGAAGAAGCCTCCATCCACACCATTTCAGAATCCTAGGGCACAGCACCTGGGGGGAATATTGAAGTTGAAGCCTGCAGATATCCCAAAATTTCTCCGGGAAAAAGGATAAAAGGAGCAACTAGTTTTTGAGAATTCAAGTAGACGTAAGGATGCTCAATATAGATCTTGCAGGTCTTAGTGAATATCACCCCAAAATACATAGATACGCTGTCTTAGTTGTGATGAAAAGATTTTTCTTGTGAAAGATTTGCCTCACAATTGTTAATTATACCGCATGGACCCTTACTTTGTAGAATCTACTCATATTACAATCTTAAATGGAAGTAACTATTTTGTGAAGAAATAAACAATGTTCTTCGGAATTCTCCGTTGATAATGCAATCTATTTTCTCAATATCTGTGAAAATTTGACTCCGATTTCCTCATTTATCACAGAGAGAAGTTTTCTGACGTTTGTATCAGATTAGATCTAGCATTTTTGTATTTTGTATCACTGCGACCACCCAAATTATTCAAAATTTCATATGAATAACAATCACGGTCTAATTTTATTGTACCTCCTATAAAAGATACTTTTTATCAAGTGCTTATTTTCAAAATCGATTCTCCTCAGTCCTTGTAAGGGTTTAACTGCATCCAAAAAATATCCAGCATAACAATTTTTTGTACTTCCTGTACTATGTATGCCTTTTCAAATTTATGAAACTGTTCGTTTTTCTTTACGTATCGATTTGTAGAATTTACAGGAATTTCCTGTTATTTCCGTCGCTTTTTAAGCAATCCCAACACAAAGCTTTGGATAAACGGTTATATCCATCTCGTTCATTATTTTTAATTCATTGACATGCATATTCACATCGCTGCTATGTAGAAGTGGTGGTCTGATTTTAATACAAAGATACTCCTATATGGATGTCGTTAGTTACATAAGCATGATACGTTAGATGCCAAATGATACTAGAACTAGCTTTTATGATCATATAAAACACTATTTGAACATTTTCCAAATTTAATGGATACAGAGGAGATATTTTCAGCTATTTCAGAGGAGAAATAAATACCGCAGGGCTGTACCATTGCTTATCTATATCTATACGATACAAACAATCTTCGGTAGGTAACATGAACTGGCCAATATTGCGTACCTTTCAAATGAAAGTACAGGATTGACTTCAGATACCACAGCAAAAATCCGTGGGTTTTTGAGTCTGGAATAGCTTGTACTCTGAAATGTCAACATCTACCGTGGTCATAGAATACTTCAATTCCAAATCAGAAAGTAACCTTTATCATTAAAAACGACTCGTCTGGGGCAGAACGTACAAACTCATTGACTTGTGCTCTTGTGGATACTTTTGATGCTCCCACTCTATAACCAACGTTTTTCTCCTCGATGAAACATTGTATAGCGCCGTATTTACTGATTTTCACTCCTTTCTTCCAAAGTCGCTCGTGATAACATGGAAAATTTAGGCAATAAGGATGAAGCAGAATATTCCTCGAAGAGTTCTGTGAAATATGCCCGCAACAACGTTTTTTCTGCACCTTGAACCTTGAACTACATGTTCACCGCCACTCACTAAATTGCCCATATTATTTTTCAAAATAGATTTCAGATTTGTCTGGAAGCAATTTCAGCCTCATAGTGTTGGCTAGAGCTAATGTATCGTCAAGAATATCACGATTTTGTATGATTTTGATGATTACTTTTTGAAATGCCAAAATTGGATGACATAAAACCTTGTTGTATCGCCGTTGTCAATAATACGATTAAGCTTAGAATATAACAATTAAAAAGCAATGTTCTCGACTATTATATGTATACTTTGGCAAGTTTATCTGAAGCCGTGAAAGGAATGCAGTCAAAAACATTCGACATTGCACTTTCAACTATGAAAAAACTGAAGTGTTAACTATGTAGTGATAATAATTAGAAAAGGGTCTTTTTATTATTATCAATATTAAAAATATGATTGAACGTTAATTTTATAATTTGTTTGTTTCCTTGGATTCATTCTATTAACATTATTTTTTCAATTTATGAATATTTAAAATAACACTTTTCCAAATTTGTTATGGGCTTTTTGAAGCTCTGGCATCGTTGTACGAAAACCATAATGACCACATCCTCCGAATTACATAATTGGTGATTTGTATCGACCAGCTGATTTCTTATTGGCAAGCGCTTGCGTGATATTTTCCCTCTCACTTCGTCATTTGACTGATATTGATTATCCAGTGGCGTTGGTATTGACAGTTACCTTTGTATTTTCAGTTTCACTTGGTAAAATAGGTACCGTACGCCATTTGTACGTTTGACAGATAGGCGCCATGTTTTTCCTCGCCTCTTACCGAATCCCCGTAGCTTCAGATAAACTTGCCAAACTATATACATAGAGATACTACAGATAGAGGCAACAAGCCAGCTCAGAACCCATTAGCATCTAAGAGAAAGATAGAAAGTCGGCTCAGGCAGTCTTTCTCCAATAGTGCAAGTGATGTAAACACAGACAAAGGTAAAGATCTTTTGATCCATCTCTATCCGTCTCACCGAAGCTCAGACGAACATTCCCACTTATACAGTGGCCTATATGGTTTGTTGCCTCTATCTGTATTACCTCTATGATTATAAATCACATGATAATCTCCTTAGAATTCATATATAATAACCACCTTGGTGTGTGTTATCGATTGTAAATGACCTTTTAACACATTACGTTGGAAGAAATGGGAAAAAGGCAGGTCTGTGGATAATCTTAATCAAAATATCACAATTATGAACCGTTTAAATGTATTACAAATGTCAACCCCAATCTTTCACTTCAAAAATTTGACTAGTTGATGTTTACATTACGCGCAAGCGCGACCGATCAATCGTGAGAAATAACATCATTCAAAATAGGATACAGACGTACTTTTCGTAGCGGCAATGTGTCTCACGTCTATTTCTAATGTTCCACTGATAGTTCTCGTCAGGTCTGTACTTTGTTGTTCACGGCCAATTATTATATATGAAAAGTGGTTATTAATATTATTGCTATATTCATTTGAATAATACAAAAATATACCTGGATACACGTCTGATAATTATCAATTCCATAGACTCTTCAAATTTGGCTGAATACGATCCTGTTGATGTTGTTCATTGAATTTGAGGTTAGCTTTATGTCAAAATAGTAAATAAAATAAACGACATACCCAAAACCCGGACATACGTCACAAACGATGACGCACACCAAGAAGACTATCGTATTCACTATATAGTTAAAATAATATAGTTTGTTCAGCCTTCCTTCGTCGTTACGTCATACATTGTCCAGCTTGCTCTCTCATTCATGGAATGGATGAGACGGAATTATGACGTCATTAACGTATTTCTTATCTAAGGTCGACATAAATTTTATCTGTTACTTTTGACAATTCAGTTGTCATATTTTGTAAAAAATTCTTAACATATGCCATTGATTATAATTTTGAGGTTAAGTGTAAAATAACATTCAAGAAATATAAGACATACGTAAAACAGCAGAATACGTCACCGATTATGACATAAAGGCAAAGGATGGTTGAACAAACCATACCCTTTTTAGTGTGCGTCATCGATTGTGACGTATATCCGGGTTTTCGGCATGTCGTTTATTTTATTTGCTATTTTGACATATAGCTAACCTTAAATTTGATGAATAAGATCATCAGGATTGTATTTAGCCAAATTCGTAAAGGCTATGCAATTAATAATTACCAGCTTCTTTTTCTATCTGAAAATACTTGATAACTTTGAAAATACTGATGTTTTTACGTGTATTCATGCATATTTTTTGTATTATTTAAATAAATAAATCAATCAACAACAAAGTACAGACCTGTCAAGAACTGTCAGTGTGACAGTAGAAAAAGGCGTAAGACTTATTGCCGCTACGAAAGTAACGCCTTCATAGTATTTTAAACTCTCGATTGATAGGTTGAGCTTGAGCGTAATCTAAACGTCAACCGATCAAATTTTTGTAAGTCAAAGATTAGCGTTAACGTTTGTAATACGTTTAAACGGTTCATTATATTCGGCCTCGTCTCGTAAATAAGATGCTATGTAGTACCCTCAACTCTGGCGTTATCGTCACATATTTTAAAGTAAACAAAAAACCTTCTTGCCGCTCACCCCCGGGGTGCCTATCGCACTTCAGTCTTCATCTTTGTGCGTTAGAAATCACATCATAACGATTATTTCTTGTAAAGTTCGTATTTCTTGGAATAATCAAGTGTTTTTTGTGCAATCCGTGAAGGATCGCGTTAAAAAAAAAAAAAATTAGACAAAGAATGGACTGCTTAGAAAGGCATAAGCCTAGGTCAAAACGTTTGTGTTCTAGTTCGGATTATAATTCCTCTTTAGAAAGAAGTCGTAGACGTCGTGTATGATAATGTATTCCAGGGATACATCTTCGGAACAAGTTTCGAGTGAATGTGTTAAATATGTTGGTCAATGGGATGTGTTGTCTGATTTTGATATCAGAATACCTGCTTTTGCTAGCAGAATGTGTTATTGTTCTTTTGATGGAACGCGCACATCAGTTTGGGCACGATTTGACGTCGTGACATTCCTATGGTTCATCACAACACTATAATTGACCCGAGCCTGTTTTTGATGACAGGATTTCTGTTTTGGATGGATTCCAGGGATACACTCGGTACGAGTTTCAAGTGAAGGTAATTAATTTTTTATTTTTTTCATGCCCACAGATACACATTTTAGGTGAGACATTGGGATGTGTTGTCTGATTTTGATATCAGAGTACTTGCTTTTGATAGCAGAATGTGTTGTTGTTCTTTTGATGGAACGCACACATCAGTTTGGGCACGCTTTGACGTCGTGCCATGCCTATATGTTCCATCACAACACTATAAAATTGACCCCAGCCTGTTTTTGATGACAGGATTTCTGTTTTTGATAACAGAATTTTCCGATCCAAGTGGTTTCAATGTTTTTACTCTATACCCCTTCTCTCCTCTATGCAGTGGAGGATGGGCCTCAGGAAGCTGAACCCTATCAGGAAAATGCGACTACCACACCGACCAACGGAGCAACTGGTAAATCAGCTTCGACTACGTGTATCTTAACGAGGATACTTTATCAATGCTAAGTGAGGCTTCATATTGTTAAATCCGGGTTGGATTCCGAGAGAAAGAAAAAATTATTAATAAATTATTAATATATCCAGCGCCCGCTAATTAATATATCCAGCGCCCGCTAATAGTCGGTTTTTGGAGACACCGAAAGTAAACCTTATGGTAATGCAGGCCATTATATAATGAGCTTATAATAAAAAGAGACGAGCCTCTTTTCACGAAGCAGCTTCATCTCGGGGCAACTCTTTCCGCAATAGGATCCGTTATTTCCGATTTATTGGAGAAACAGGAGGAGGGGGAGGACAATAAGGCCAGTATCATTGATTTTTTAATCAATGCCAGTATTGAACGTCTTAGCGATGCCGGTCGGCTTTTGTCTGATCTTCACCACTCAGAAAGTGTAACTTGGAGGGATTTAGTTTCTCTAAACCTAAACAAGGATTGGAAAGAGGTATTATCTCAGTCAACCAGTGATGAATGGCTGCTTGGGGAAGATTTGGAGGCTAGACTCAAAAATGCCAAAACCAATGAACAGTCTTCCATACAGTAAATAGACCTCCACTAAAGAGGGATCGCTGGAAGTAGAAGTAGGCAGATCAGTAGGAAGGTTACAATATCTTTTGTCGCATTGGAGAGAAATAACTAATAATAAGCAAATCCTGTCTTGGGTAAACGGTGTTAAATTACCTTTAATTAATAAACCTTCACAGGCGGTATCGCCTAAAGAGCCAAAATGGTCCTTAAGAGAATCAATCATACATTCTATAGAAAAAATGTTAAAATCTGGGGCTATTTCTAAAGTTCAAGATTGTAAGGATCAATTTTTATCAAAGTATTTCTTAACTGCAAAGAAAGATGGTACTTCTCGTTTTATGTTGAACTTCAAAAATTTAGATCAATATATAGAAACATCTCATTTTAAATTAGAAGACCACATGGTGGCTGCAATGCTTATTAATCGAGATAATTTTATGGCTAAGATGGATTTACAGGAGGCATATTGTTTGGTCCCGTTTCACGAAAGACATAAGAAATATTTAAGGTTTTAATTTAACGACAATATATATGAGTATAATTGTCTATGCTTTGGCTTAAATGTAGCTCCTATGATATTTCAGAAACTTTTAAAACCGGTTGTTCCTTATCTTAGAAAGAAGGGATTTCTTTCAGTTATCTGTTTAGATGATATTTTTATTGCTGGCAATAAATATGAAGAGTGTTTACTAAATATATCACAAACAGTATCGATCTTGAAATATTTGGGTTTCGTTATAAAATATGAAAAGAATTCGTTTATCCCATACTTAGGTTTTAAGTTTAACTCTCGGGAACTCACTATCTCGGTTCCTAAAGATAAACGTAAAAAATTAATTATATTGCTGCAAAATTTTAAGAAACTGAAACGATGTAAAATTAAAATTTTTTCAAAAATAAAGGTAAATTGTTATCTATTTGCCTATCTGTAGAATATGGCTATCTATATTCAAAATTGTTTGAGTGTGAAAAATATTTAGATTTTAGAAAATCGTCAGGCAATTTTAACGCTATTATGAAGATACCGAATGGTTTAAGAGATGACTTCAATTGGTGGATAGAAAATTTGAAAAGCAATGAACATTCTTGAAAAAAAAAAAAAAAAGCATGATTTTGTTAATGATATTTTTCAGATGCCCCTAATACGGGGCGGGGAATCTACTGCAATAATAAACAGTTCTCAACGGTTCTCTATGGTTTTTGGCAGAGGAGGAGAAATCCGAACATATAAATTATCTTGAACTTTTGGCTGTATTTTTTGGATTAAGATGCTACACCAAAAATTTAAAAAATTGTTCTTCGCTCTGCCGAGTCGATGAGACTACCGCTATTGCTTATATTCGCTCATTCTATAAGAAGTGTCAATTCTATTAGAAATGTTTTAATCTATACATAGTCAAGATTATGATTCAAATTTCAACATGTATGGTATCCAATAAAGATTTCCATTGATACTTTTAAGCTTAACATGCATGCAGACTAGCAAAAATGGGATAGCAGATTGACTTATTTTTAACTGGGCGTTAAAATTCAACATTTGCTTACAGAATTGCTCCTATTAGGTGAGGGGTATGGAGAGTGTACAATACGTTAAGCTAAATTGTCTTGTTCGAAAACTTTGGCAATGGTGTAAAAAAAAAAAAAAGAAATATCTTTATCGTAGCATCATACCTACATTAGATCATCGGACAATATTATACCGGGTAGGGCCTCTCGGAGCATACACATAGATATAGAACGGTCTCTTTCCGATTCAAATTTCGAGTCCTTAGTCGAAAGATTTGGACGTCCGGCCATTGATTTATTCACATGTCTAATAAATAAAAGTGCAATCTTTATGTTTCATGGCTTGAAGACCCTAGCCAGCCCTGGTACTCGATTTTCTTATCTCTCTTGGTATAGAAACCATTAATATTTACTCCTGAGCACAATCTTCTTCCCTTTGGGAGATTACGACATCCACTATCAGCACTATCTTTGATGGGAGGTATATTATCAGAAAAGCGCTGCAGCTAGGCCAAGTTCCCGATTCATCCTTTAGAAATCTGCATGGCGTCTATTTCTGAAAGCACACTGGAACAATACGTATCGGGTCTAAAACTATGGGAGTTTTGCGCCTCAAAAAACAAAAAGTCAACCCATTTTCTGTTTCATCAGTAGGGGTTTTGAAATTCCTCACGGCCTTAACACGTACAGGTGCTCATTAGCTCAGATAGCTACCTTTCCCAAGATTACAGAATTCTTAGAATGCGAAAATAAATTTTAATATTCTGTCGCAAAAATTAGCTACCTTATTAGCATTGGCGACCGGTCAACGCCTGCAAACAATATCTTTTATAGAACAGAGACGAGTATCAAAATTTCAATTCCTAAAAGAATTAAAACATCAGCCAAGAACAGATTTCAACCTTTGTTAAACATACCGTTTTTGAATTCTGATCCGGAAATCTGCGTGGCTTCGACCCTGCTTGCTTACTTTTTAGAAAGAACAGGTCCATTTAGAGGATTGATCGAAAGTTTATTTATTTCCGTTACAAAACCTCATAAGAAAATTTCCACACAGACACTCAGTAGCTGGATCAAGAATATTTTGCGGAAAAGTGGTGTGGATACGGACAAATTTTCGGCTCATAGCACGAGGCACGCTTCGATCTCGGCTGGTTTATCCTTTGCGGAGACAGTTTTGTCTAATTAATGAAAAATGGCTTTTCAATATATGCATTTTCAGCAGTTAAGCTTTGATAATTACTTCAGTGTCATTAGCATTCAGGTTGAAATTTTTTGAGAAAATATATAATGTTCCAAATTGTTTTCTTTATGTTTAGAGTACTTTTGGTTCTTAGTCGGATTTTTAAACTCAACATTATCCGAGTATTTTCTTTTATTAAGTTTTATGGTTACCTACTAATGAAAAATTACCTTTGGAACTAGGATTTTTCCTTTTTGCAACTCTCTCTAAATATCTACATAGCATCTTATTTACGAGACGAGGCCGAATATAATAACAAGATCAAACGAACTTACCTGTGATGTTCGATCTTGATTATATGAAGGCCTCGTCGAAGTAAATAAGGTCCCACCCTTTATACACCCAATCCCCTAAAAAGTTGCAAAAAATGTTCGCCCAAAATGAAGACTGAAGTGCGATAGGCACCCCGGGGGTGAGCGGCAAGAAGGTTTTTTGTTTACTTTAAAATATGTGACGATAACGCCAGAGTTGAGGGTACTACATAGCATCTTATTTACTTCGACGAGGCCTTCATATAATCAAGATCGAACATCACAGGTAAGTTCGTTTGATCTTGTTATTATTGTGATACTTTGATTAGTATTAATCACAGACCTGTATTTCAATTCAACAATTATCTTTTTAAAAAGAATTGTAAGATATATTTGGATCCACCCTATATGCAAGATTCGTCAGAGGA
>CAJUYI010001982.1:0-39258 GCA_910591695.1 Galerucella pusilla
TAGCGAATTTCGGTAACAACATGATATTAATTTTTTTTATGTTAATTTTTGCATTAAATTTAAAAACAATAACATTTTTGAATAGAGAATGAAGAGACCTTTCAAATGATATATCACAAGCCTATACTTCCCATTTAAAAAATTGGGGGTTGTACCTGTCATTCTAAGGGGGTTGAAGGTAGGGGTTGCATTTTCACGTTAAAGAATGTCAAGTTATAATTTAAATTTGACTTGTTTCGGGACTTTTTATAAATATGTACAGTAACCGAAATAATGAATTTATGGAGTTCGGCCCTGGCAGCAGTCAGACCCGCACAGTTTATATCGTGTCTGAATTAAATTTCAAAGTTCAACAAGTAAAAGTTATCAAATATTCTTCCCAAAGTGCAGTGAGTACCCATACCTCACAAGGCTTAGCGGAAGAAAGCCTTATTTCGAATTGAGATAGTGAGTAGCAGAACAAACATAATAACATATAACATAGTGGTGCTAACACAACAAATCATTATCTCTCCGTACATTTCAAGTTTTTCAATACTGACAGTAATTACCATCCTTTCAACCAGTTCTTAGAGTACAGGTCCGTACTCGGGAGCTAGTGATGAACAAATTAAATCCAATTAAATTAATCATCCCATCATGGCAAACAACACTATAAACCCAACAATAAATTCAACCCCAACTTATTCAAACATATTAACTCAACATCCCACCTTCAAATTTCCAACAAAAAAACAGGCAATTATTTTTCAATCAATCGAAGGAATCAAAATCCATGATTACATCGTAGCTGTGGGAAAACTAATCCAACCAAAAAACATCATATTCTCATCCAGAGTCCCAAACGGACGAATCTGCATTTACCTAGCCAGCGAGGAGATTGTAGACATTTTTATGAATGAACATAAATCAGTCACCATAGATGGTCTCACCCTTGATGCCAGAAGATTAATCACTCCTTCACGAAGATTATTGATTTCCAACGTCTGCCCTACCATCCCGCATAATATAATAGATACATATTTACACAATGTAGGAATAAAACCAGTATCCAAACTATCATTCCTTCGTGTCGGCATGCAAGAATCAGAATACAAGCATGTCCTCAGTTTCCGAAGACAAATGTACATATATCCACCAGACCATCCCATCCCAGAATCGCTCCTTATAACCCACGAAAACACACAATACAGAATATTTTTATCCTTAGATAGTCTTCACTGCTCCATCTGTAATCAAATAGGTCATATCTCATCTGACTGTCCTCGTCCAGCTAATTCCTCGGGTCAAACCGAAGACATGGAAGTTGCTCCCTCTACTTCATCACATGTTCCTGACAACCAGCCAGTAGTCCCCCTGATTACTGATACAAATCCTGGTGGTATTAGCACCCCTCTAGAAGAAAATCAATCAAATATTAATACTCCTGCTTGCCAAATAGAAACAGCCACAGCTCAAATCCATAACATTGCCTCGCAAACATCAACAAAGCGTACTTTATCAGACTCTCCACTCTCCACTCCAGAACCACAAAACCCCCCTACTGACTCAGCAGACCCCTTTGTAAAACCAAAAAGTAGGAGGAAGAAAATCAAATCCAGGTCAGAAATGACTGAAAAACCATCTATCTCAATCTTACTGGAATCAACGAAACCACTTTTTGAATCTGAATCCTGTCTACTAAGCTTCGATGAATTTGTAGATTTTCTTGAAAACTCGAAAGGCACCAACGATATAATATCAGTTGCGAAAAACTACACCAACGAAATTGAGAGTCTAATAACTCTCCTCACAAAACTGTACCCACTTATCCAAGACAAACCTACAAAATCTAGAATAACCCGAATTAAAAAGAAATTACATAAAAATTTATTTGAAGGTATAACTGAAGACAGCGACGCATCCTCATTTACTGATGATACTGACCGTCTCACTCTTCGCTCTTTAAAAGAAAATAATTAACACATTCATCTTGCAGTGGAATGTAAACGGGTATTTTACCCGATTAGACATGCTACAACTCTTGATCAAAGAAAATTCTCCTCTCGTGATTGCTCTACAAGAAACCCGTTTCAATTTATCACAACATAGCCCAAAAAATTACAATGGCTTTTTCTCTAATAGACAGCACCAGAATATAAATAGTGGCGGAGTAGCCATTTTTGTAAGAAACAGCCTAGAATCTTCAGAAATACCCTTAAATACAAGCTTGGAAGCGGTAGCTGTATCCATTTTATACCGAAGTAAAATCAACGTTTGTAATATATATGTCCCACATCCTAAAAACCTCGACCTTAGAGAAATTGAAAAAATAATAGAGCAAATTCCATCTCCAAAAATAATACTAGGAGATTTCAACTGTCACAATGTTATTTGGGGTTCAGAAACCACAAGTAAAGAAGGCCAAATATTTGAAAACATTATCAACAACCAGAAACTAAACTTACTCAATACTGGCAGTGAAACCAGATTTAATGCATTCACTGGAAAAGCGTCTGCAATAGACTTATCACTTTGTGACCCTTCTTTATCAGCTCATTTATCCTGGGAGGTTGCTGAATGTCTCTACACAAGCGATCACTGGCCCATTTTCATAAAACATCTGAATGATCCTTCAATATACCGATGCTTTCGTTCAAGTACATGGAGGATTTCTCAGGCAAACTGGGAGTTATTTTCCGAAAACATCCTAGAAAACCTTCAAAAGCTCAACTTTTCTGAAAACATAAATCTTACCATAGAATCTTTTAACTCAATAATATTAAATTCCGCTCATGAATCAATCAAGAAAAATAGTCCCAGCCGCAACAAGGCAGCAGTGCCATGGTGGAACTTAGACATAGCACAAACAATTAAAGCATGCAAACACGCCTACAACCGTCTTAAAAAACACAACACACCCGAAAACCTACTAGCATTCAAAAATCTACGCGCAAAAAAGAGATACCTAATAAAAAAATCAAAAAAGGAATCCTGGTCACACTATGTCTCTTCAATTAACGAACTTACGCCTTTGCCAGTCATATGGAGAAAAATTCGAGCAATCAACTCATGTCGAAACTATGATGGAATTAGCACATTAACAGTAAATAACGTAAATATTTCAGATAACCATGAAATCGCCAAAACCTTCGCAGAAATTTATGAAAAGTACTCTACTTGTCCTAATAATAAGCCAACAAACGAAGGTCATATTCAAATATTACTCGAAAATAACCATTTGAATTCGCCTATATCGATGGAAGAACTTACTGAAGCCATAAATACATCAAAAAATTCCACCCCAGGTATTGATGATATTCCTCTAATTTTTCTATCCAAGCTTCCTACACCAGCCAAAACAATTCTTCTTGAAATTTATAACAAAATATTCTCTTCTCATCTGTTTCCCGATATTTGGCGAAAAGCTATAATTCTCCCAATATTGAAACCAAACAAACCCAAAAATGATCCTACTTCTTACAGACCGATATCACTAACTTGTAACAGCTGCAAACTCATAGAAAAAATTATAAACAAAAGACTACTCTGGCACCTGGAAAAAGAAAACCTAATTTCTCAAAATCAAAGCGCATTCCGATCTAACCGCTCAACTCTCGATAGTATGGTTATTTTGGACACAGACATAAAGGAGGCTTTTGCTAACAAACAAAAAGTAATTGCTGTATTTTTTGATATCAACAAGGCTTACGATCAAACAAGGACCCAACACATAACAAATACCTCACTCAATTGGGGAATCCAGGGAAATATTTTGGCTTTCATAAAAAATTTTTTGCATAAAAGATCCTTCCAAGTGAAGGCAAATAATGTACTATCTAATTCCAAAACATTATCTAATGGACTACCACAAGGATCGGTGCTGAGCGTCACCTTATTCTTGATTGCTATTAATGACATACTGAATCAAATTCGACTTCCAGTTAAAGCTCTCCTGTATGCAGATGACCTTATACTCTACACTCAAACCAATAACCTGAACTCAGCTGCTAATTTGCTCCAAAAATCAATTTATAAACTAGAAGAATGGCTGAAACAAACTGGACTACAATTCTCCACTGAGAAATCAAAATATCTAATTTTCGATAAGAGAAAAAATGCAGATAGAGTATCCTTGAAAATAAACAACCAAGAGATATCATATTGTGAAACCATAAGATTTTTAGGAATTAATCTGGATCCACAACTGAAATGGAACGCGCACATAAAATCGATACAAACGACCGTACAATCCAGACTCAATTTAATTAAATGCCTGTCGAATCACACATGGGGATCAGATACTACAACTTTAATCCGTATCTACAACTACCTCATCAGAAGTAAACTCGACTACGGAGCTATTATTTATGACTCAGCTTCTAAAGCCCAACTGCAAAAAATCAATTCAATTCAAAATACTGCCCTTAGAACAGCCACTGGAGCCTACAGAACAAGTCCCATTACTAGCCTACAAGTTATATCCCAAGAAATGCCACTGGACCTAAGACGCAAATACCAGATGTTATGCTATGCTTCTAGAGTTTCAGCAAACAAATTAAACCCTGCATTCTTCTCTCTCTTCCCAACCCATTCAAACTATCTTTTTTCAAACATGAAAAACTACAACCATATTCCTCTCTCTGAAAAGCTCAAGCGATCAGGTTTTGACCTTAAAAATTTCACGTTAACTATACCATTTTTATTCAAAGAACCACCTTGGCTAATAAAAACTCCCACCTACAATACTTCCCTAAATACACTACCCAAACACTCCAGTAATTCCACTTTAATCCAAACCCGCTTTCTGGAGATAATAAACACATACAAAAACTACCAGATAATATATACAGATGCTTCCAAAACATCAACAGGAGTAGGAGCGGCAGTTATCTTTAACAAGGAAAAGCACGGACTGCGTCTACCAGCAATCTGTAGTTCTTTTACAGGAGAAAGCCTAGCTGTTCTCCACTCACTAGAGATATCCCTAACCATAAATAAGGATACCTTGATAATCACTGACTCACTCAGTGTTATAGAAAGTCTCCAATCCATTTATACAAAAAACGTAGTGATGCAGAAAATCAAAACAACACTTTCCCAACTCCAATCCAAAGGCCAAACTACAAAATTTCTCTGGGTGCCATCTCACACAGGTATTAAAGGAAACGAGGAAGCTGACCAATCTGCCAAAAACTTTTCTAACAACCCTGCGGTAGCATTGATAAATATAGTCCCTAGCCAAGACCATAAAGAATCTATAAAAAAATACATAATCAACGAATGGCAGCTAAGATGGAATTTGAACCCCCGCAATAAACTTTCTCAAATAATACCAGATGTATCTAAAGCTCCTTCCTTACCAAACAATAGATCCGATCAGGTGAAGACTATTAGGCTTAGAATTGGACACACCAGAATAACCCACCAATACCTGATCTCCAAAGAAGACATTCCTCTGTGTGATCGGTGCCAGTGCGTTAAATCTGTGAAGCATAT
Source organism: Galerucella pusilla (assembly GCA_910591695.1). NCBI lineage: Eukaryota > Metazoa > Arthropoda > Insecta > Coleoptera > Chrysomelidae > Galerucella > Galerucella pusilla. The sequence goes on from CAJUYI010001982.1 coordinate 5,479, forward strand.
TATTTCAGAGTGCCCTCATCTTAATTATATGCGTAATTTGTGTGGTGTTTCGGATAATATAAAGACAGCTCTTACGGACAAATTAGATAAAACCCTAAAATTTCTAAAGTCGATTAACATTTATAAGCTCTAGACTCTATATTTTTTTTTTTTATGTGAATCCTATATGTATTTAAACTGCCAATGACCCAAGTGGTTGACGCAGTGTATTTTAAAATAAAAAAAAAAAAAAAAAAAAAAATGAATTTATTCCATTTGGCTTTTACACACTGTATTATATAAATTGAACCAACACTGCATTATGCACATTATAGTTTTCGGAAACTCCAATCATACAGTTGTAACATCCATTTAATGCGGAATCAAACGTATTTTTTTGTGTTTCACAAACATCAATAAATTGAATTGTGCCCGAAATAAATCATGTCCAACAAAGCTTTATGATCGCCCTTGTTTACAAAACAATAATATTTGTGTCATTTTAGAATGTGAGTAAATACTGATTAGTTCGTCTATCGGTGGATACTGTAAATCACTGGATTATATAATCAAACCAATTAATAACAAATTAACGTTTTTCGTCGATGTATAAGTTTAAATGGGGAAGTTTAATCTAAATCTAATCAAGAATCGAGTGAATCCATTTTCATTAATTATGTTTTATTCATTAGAGTCGCTTTTAAAGTGGAGGAAATAAAAATTAATTTTATCAAATAAACATATTTTTATACATGTACGGCATGAAATAATGGACTGTGCATAAGTTGATTCTATTAGTCGGAGAGCTGGTGATGAATTTTGAGAAGGTTTTTTAGGCAAGCTGAAATTGCGAAAAATGACAATTTCATCAATTGGTGAGTCCAGTCCTGGAAGTCAATCAGCGAGTTAGCGGTTATTTCGCTACTGCGCAGCATATAACATTTGCGAACAAAAATTAAAAAAATATATTTTAGGCGACTTGAATTTTTTTTCATTCAATTTATTATTTCTAGAAAAATAAATCTCAGACGTTTTTGTTGGTTATTAAGAGACGACTTCAAAATTATTTTTTTTTAAATTTCCGAAAAATATGCTTTAGGCAACCTGACATTTTTATCTCGTATTTATCAAGTTATTTCAATAATACCTGCTAATAGCCTGGCGATTTTGTCGGTTATAAACGTGCACTTCACTGGATTCCATTTCTAGTAGACTATCATATCGTTGAAATGTCATAAAATGAAATATTTCATTTCACATTTTGCCACAGATATGATCTACTATCAATGGACCTTAATAAAAATTTAATAACAAAATTTTGCAGTCTTAAACTTCAAAATAATTTTTGATTGTCTAGTTGTCAAATTTTTTCTGTTGTGTCAGTTAGGGATAAAAATTAATTTCTACTTATTTTTTCTTGACAACTGTAGCTGGAACGCTACCGAAACGTTGAAATAAAGAATTTAAAAATATTGTGGTTTAATTTCCCAAGAAATTAAAAAAAGAATGAATAATATACCACAAGGAACATACAGAAGATAATAAAATCAACCTTCCAATTTTTTTTTATTTCATTTCGAATCTACCTAGCTATAAGAAATGTAGGAAATCGTGTTGACTACAAATTAACGTTCTTAACTTTTTCAATATTATGTTTCACTCTAAATTGAATTCTACAAGGTGGTACATTTTTTACCTCAGTTTTCTTTTTATTTAAACACATTTTTGTTCTTTGGTCGACGCCTGAAAGGTAGTGACGCTCTAAAGTTTATCAAAGTTTGTCAACCCTCTGATATACCTAGTGCAGCACTGACATGGAGTCGAACCACTCTTGAGAAAAATATCTTGCTCAGGTGGCCACTCTAGCGCCCAAGAGGATAGAGAGTTACAAATTGGCGCCCAACGTATCGTAGTAAAAATCTTGTATGTTATTCGAGCGGCAAGTTTTTTGCTGCTTATAATAACTTGGTATTTTCCACCTTTAATACACAAATAACTATTATGAAAGCCCATTTACTTTACAAAATTACAATCTAATCGAATTGTTATTGTCTGGTGACAGTATTGTTAAGCCGATGTCCCTCCCGCTTAATGCTTCTGAAATAATCCCAATACAGAATTGATCCTCTCTATGATCCGGATTAAGTGATTTTAGCGATAAATGGTTTCTAGTCAATTACTGGAATTAATCATGTAGGTATTATATCCCAAGACCTATAAATTTAATCTATTGAACTGTCTAAATATTTTGAGCATGATTTTGCTTGGAAAATTGTTAAATATTATACTGATAGATTATTTCACAAATAACTAAGATTAAAAACAACAAATACTAATTTCATTTATAATCAAATTTAACAATTTGTAGCATTTTTTCGATGAACAATGAATCCTAAATTTGATATTATTGGTTATAGGAAATGTTAAAAAATATTCATTTTTTGTATTGGTGAACCATTTTAACTGTTCAAAGCACGCCTCAGCGTTTTTTAAAGTTACCATAGCAACGTCAACAACTCCTGAAGCCTAAATGATAGTTTTTTGATTATTGATCTGACAGGAGTGCACCAATAAAAAAAATAGCGTGAAGAATTCGTGGATAACTGGTCTCTCTAAAGCACTTGCTCTATTTCGCTGTCGTGCTCGAAAAATCGCGCGTGTTTTAAAGACTTTAATATCCACTTATAATTAAATATAACTATTTTGCTTCCCATTCGTAGACATAAAGGCATAAGTTCCTACAGTGTGAGTGTGAAAACTTTTATGAACTGCCAGATCTTTACTGTCACACGAAATATTAATGAAACGTTCATTCTCACCAAATCGTTGAATCCAAACAATTCATCGCCTTGCGTCAAATTGTTTGTTTGTTTGTTTCTACTGATAAAAATCTATATTGGATTGAGAAATTGAAGTATTTCAACAGAGCGTTGTCAATATAGTAATAATTAGTGATAATCGACCAACAATATGGAGGGCAACAGTTTATTTGCGGTTAAACGGATCTTGTGATTTAAACAATTTCATGGTGTCTGATCGGCCTGTTTCATGATAGTAGGAATAATCTACGTTGAATATCTGTGAAAAATTTGCAAAGTTAGTGACCCTATGTGCAGAAAATAAGAACTCTACGATGAAACATCCACTCATATACTTTGCTTCTGTGAGAACCTACAAGGACTTAGGCGAAAACACTTTGGAGAGGAAATTACACAAACATTACAACTACTGAAAATACCCCCAGTCAAACTAATGGCCTATCTATATAGAAGACACGAATGGAATGGAAGTAGATAACATGAGAAATGGTACAAAAACTCACTTCCAGTGCCTGGTTTCCGATTTAATTTATTTGATGCAGGTAGTCTAGACAGTTTGTTACGGTTTGGAATCAGTTATTAAAAATATTAGGACGAATAGGACACACTAGACTTACCCATAGCTATATATTTAGTAAAACTGAACCCCCTCTGAGCGAAATATGCAGCACTCAGCTCACTGTCAAACATTTACTAATCGAATGCCCAAAGTTTGAACAATCGAGACAAGACAATAACATAAGCGACACACTAGAACTAATACTTGGTGAAAAATCTAATTACGAAAATATTTTCAAATACATCAAAGAAATTAACATACTTACAAAATTATAAGTAATTTTTGTGTTTATTTATATATGAATATATTTTTGTCGCTAATTACCCCAGAGGTAGATGCGACTTTTTTGTAAATAAAAAGGAATAAAATGTTAAATATTGTCAATAAATAGCCAAAATATTATCTGAGAAGACAAAAAAACTATATAACTTCTACTGTTTCCATATTTATTCAAACTTAAGGAAACAGAATAATAAACATTACCGTGTGTTTGTTTCAAACTGAGGAATAAGCTTTATTGTTTACAATCTCATTTTCTTCTTCTTCATCGAATTAATTGTTGGTCTTGGTTCATTAAGTAAAATAGTTCACTAATCACTATTTGTTATTGGTTAATTACGTTTTAATTGTCTATTGATTCGAATGTTCAAACTGCACACTTTGACTGGTACCTTGTGATTTTTTTTGTGGTTTTGTAAACGGCTACCTTTTGAACCACATGGGTTCCAGTTTTCCGAAGTAATGTCAGATTTAAAATAGTTTGCGAAACAAAAGGATAAACAGTAAATTAAACTTATTGGTATTCTTCCCTTCGAGAGAATTTTGGAGAAACCCCAAACGGGATCTTTACTGGTTTGATTAATTCCACATAAAAGCCACACACCACCTTTGGTAAGTTGACCAAATGCTTTCCATTTCTGCTTATTACTTTAATATGATGTATGTATGTGTGTATTTTGGGGTGACATTCACTGAGACCTGAAAGATCTATTGTGCCCCCTTACTTCTACTCAGTTTCTGAAGATAGTCTCAGAAACTAGTAGTTCCTTTAGTCCTATTTCCCGGAGGAATTTTAGGATGTCTGCAGGCTTCAACTTAGGCAAATGTTCCTCTTCTATCCAGTAATCTCCCAGGTGCTGTGCTCTAGGATTCTGGAGTGCTGTGCAGTTGGAAAGTATGTGGATGGAGGTTTCTTCTTCCATTCCACAAAATCTGCATTCTTCTTCCTCCACTATTTTTAGCTTTTTCAGGTGCCAATTCAGGCGACAATGTCCCGTTAGGATCCCTGTTAAAACTCTTAGCCCAGTTTTACTTTGACTTATGCATTCTTTTGATCTCAGCAGGTTGTAGTCACCCAGAAGAGTCTTTGATTGTATAAGCCCTACTAGATCTTTCCAATGGTCAGATATTCTCTTCTTCTCGGCTTTACTTATTTCTCCCAATATTACATTGGGGCTGATTCCGCAAAAGGGTTCAGGCCCCCAGAAAGGTATTTCAGTCCCCCTCTTTGGTAGTTCATCTGCTATTTCATTTCCTTCTATTCCAGTGTGTCCTGAAATCCATAGTAAGGTGACTATGTTGTTCTCGCCTAGTTCATTGAGTTTGTCTAGGCATTTCCACACCATTTTGGAACTGATTACACAAGAGCTCAGTGCCTTCATGGCTGCTTGACTATCCGACATTATGATAATCCTTTGTCTTCTGTATCCTTTATCAATATTGAACTGGGCGCACTTTCCTATGGCGTGGATTTCCGCTTGAAAGATAATTGGTGTTTTTTCCCAAGCTTTCGGTGTGTTTGCTCCCTGGCCCGAACACTCCTATCCCAGTTTCTTCTATTGTTTTTGAGCCGTCTGTGTACCATTGAATGGTATTCTTCCAGGGTCTGGTACTTTAGTACGATACTTGTAGTTGGAAATTCCATCATTCTTTTAGGCTTTTACTTTGTACTACCTGACTTACAATCATTACTATAACTTGTTTTTTATTCTCTACCTAATGCAACCGATAGAATGACAAGTATTGAATAGTGCCACACTCACCGTAGTCATCAGTTGAGCTTGCTTTGCTTTTTATACTTCATAATACTGGCTTACCAAGTGGAATTAGCATGTTTCACCAACCCTCAAGCTAAAAAGAGTTGCTTTCCTTACTTCACCGCATGGTTTGCAAATGGAAAATAATCATTATCACCTAGTAACAAGTAAGATTGTTCCTCTTTTGATACTCATCATAGGCAAAGAACATAAGTAAGATCATCATAGTGTGTAGTATATAATAGTATATTATCACCTAATCTACTCACTTTATTTATATTGTGTACACCTTCTAGTACTGAAAGGGGACCCCAGAATTATTGTTGATTATTGATACCACCATATACACACAAAGTCAAAAGTCTTGGACCTCCTGTATATCAAATGATTTAATTGAACTCAGTTATTTTTCTTACTGTGGTAAAAAATTAGATGTATTTAAGAAACAAAAAAGGCAATAAAAAGATGTCGATAACTAATCCTTACTTTATTATCAATGTTTTTAGAAATATTGGCAGTGATAGCATATTCAGCCAAGTGACTAGTGTATTATTTCTTTTAATTTTTGTGGATTATAATGCCAGGACGTGAAATTTCTCAGTTTATTCGAGCAAGAATTACTGCTTTACATGATGCACGACACTCTAATCATGAAATATCGGAAATCTTGGGCATTCCTAGATCATCTGTTGTGCAAATAGTACACAAATATCAAGAATTTGATACAGTGGAAAACAGACCACGTAGTGGACGTCCTCGAGTGTCTAGCAAAAGGGAGGATCGTTATTTGGTGCAATATGCCCGCAGACACCGCTCAGCTTCAGCTTCAGCTCTTCGGAGTCATTTTCAGGGTACCTTTCGCCGTGTTATATCGACACCTTCCGAAGACGAATCCATAATGCAAATTTACGTGCTAGAAGACCATTAAGGGTCCCCACTCTACGACATCGTGCAGCACGTCTTCAGTGGGCGCGAGAGCACAGGGGTTGGCTTTTGCAACAGTGGAGGTGGGTGTTATTTACAGACGAAACCAGAATTGGACTGGTGAGTGATGACAATCGGCAAAGAGTATGGAGAGAACCAGGTCGTCAACAGCGACTTAATTTCGTCCGCGAAGTTGCTCCCTACCAAGATGGTACCGTAATGTTTTGGGGGGGAATAATGTTCAACCGCCGTACCGCATTAATTCGAATTCCACAGAATATGACCAGCCAAATTTACGTCGATCAAGTTATTACACCCATTTTCTATCCCATACGAAACGAATTGGGCGAAAATTTTGTGTTTATGGACGACAACGCCCGACCACATCGCGCAAGAAGGGTTCAGGATTCACTTGAAGCAGGACATATCAATAGATTGAATTGGCCAGCCAACTCGCCTGATATGAATCCTATTGAGAACATGGGGGATTACATTGCTAGAGCCATTCACAATCGAATCAACCCACCCCAGACTGCAGATGAGTTAGTCATAGCGGCGGTAGAGGAATGGAACAATATTCCACAAGACACTATCAACCGCTTGATTATTTCAATGCACAGACGTGTCAATACGTTATTGCAACGTCGAGGAGGACATACCGACTATCAGTCAGTATACAACATGTTTCATTACTTTTTTTGATTCAATACATTTTGTCAACAAATTCACACATTAGTTTGTTTTTAATTTTCTAAGTATCCCAGTTTGTGGAAAATACTCCTCTCACAAAAAATAAATTCAGAAAACAATATACTATTTTAAATATATTTTGTTTTTCCATCAAAATATTTCTTAAACAAAACTATGTGGGGGTCCAAGACTTTTGACGTTGTGTGTATTATAATGCTTTGCTCACCATTTCACAATACTGTTAAATACAAATTTGTACCAATTTATCAAATTTGTACCAATTTATCAAACAGCAAATAAACTAGTCACTATCACTTTTCCTTCTTAATTAGTTGTAATTAATTCCATGTAGTGACGAACCGAGAGGCCCTTTTAAAAGTTGTATTCCTGAAGAGGGTGAGGAAATTACATTTGGTATTAAAATAAATAAGAGGGTAATAAGTTTCTGGCCATTTTTTTTGCAGAAAACTCTTCGTATTTGGCTTCAAGCATTAATCACGACACTAATAACAAGTGATTGACTTTATTTGTATTTTTTTGCCGGTCTTTTTTTTCCCAAAATTTAATTAGTGAGAACGTTGTAGGTTACATTCGCAAACAATTTTAACGTGAAACCTTTCAGAATTTCGTACAAAACGATTATTTCTCTCTGCTTTTACTGAAATTTCACCGAGGGCGTGTATATATGTAGAACTGAAAGCAATAACGAACTAGGTACATTAAATATTCCGAAGTTGGCGAATGAAGCTGAGCCGGTGGTATGAGTGTGTACTAGTAGCATTAGAGCCGAAGGTCATTAGTATTCCCTTCTGGTCCCTTTCGACTTCAGTGAACGATTTTTGCAGCCGCTCCAGTCGTCCTTCTCGAACCGCCCATTTCGGACTTACACAAAATTTTACTCTGGTTATTTATTCCACTTTACGCTCCATCAAAATAATCATAGTCATTGGTTTTCGGAGTAAATTTGCTGTCTGCAGATGTGGCGCATTATTTTTCACTTCAATTTGGAATATTTCACTCGACAGTACAGGATGTTTTCGAAACTGGTTTATTTTTCTTGTTGCTTCTGGCAAGCTAAGCTAGATTAAATGGTTAGGAGAAAATATGAATATTTTGCGATATATGGATTATTTTTTGCGTATGGGCAACCACTAACAGTCCTGCGTACATTCAGCGAGTTTTTGAGTTGACTTTCCTTTGTGCCACACTAGTTACATAGCAACATAGTCCTGACCTTTTTAGAGTATTATTGCGACTAATTTTACATGTCAACATCGTATATACTGCTTCTGAAGTTAATATGAAAAGTTTTCCAATCTCATCGATGGCAAGTGCCATCACGTATAACTATCGTTTAAAAGTGTCTCCAAAATGCGATATTGATAAATACTGCATTACACATCTAAACAAAACACAAGTCATTGTCCCACTGGTGAGTATAATTGTTGTAAATCATTTAAACGACACAGTGGCTCGCATAAACGATCAACCAACTCAGTTTCGGATCACAAATATGTATAAAGCATAATAAGCCTCGGGCACAGGCACAAAAAAAAAATTTATTGAGTCGGACAAATTTTGAGCTTAGCAAAGTATGGAAGTGTGGCGTTTCTCTTCCAGGCTATCAAAAATTCATGGGTTTGATGCCAGAAAAAAATATATAACCACAATAGTAATTTTTATTTCAATCGACAGTTTCTAATACATGGGAAGCGCAAGAGAAATTGTCGGCACAAATTTTGGGTCGTTTCACGCGTCGGACAAGATACAAGTGAAGCTAACATGAAGCATGTAATTACACAGCTTGTTCAATTGAAACCCATCTTTGATCAGGTTAGCCTTGGAAACAATTGTAATCATTCAACTGACGTTTTCCAACATTAGTGGTGTATGCAAACGTCACACTGATCTGTTTATTTCGTTTATATTTGACAGCGATTTTAAGAATTGTGACTTTGAAATGGCGTTTGTTGTTAACAATCCGTCCAAATGTGGTAAGCGTGCGGTTATTCAATTTTTGTGTGCTGAATGTGTGGAAGAAAATCTGCAACGAAAGAAATGAAGGATATTAGAGCATCCACCCTATAGTCCCGATTTATCGCCTTGCGACTTTCACATCTTTGGGCCACTAAAAAAGGCGTTAAAAGGTAACCGTTTTCAGTCGGAAGCAGAAGTACAAAACGCTGTGAAAGAACTCTTCCAGCAGCAGCCACAAGAATTCTATAAGCAGGGTATACATCGGTTGGTGAAACAGTGGGATATGTGCCTCAATTGTAGTGGTAGTTATTTGTAACTGTACTTGTCAATAAATTTTTCCTGGACCAAAGATGGGTTTCAATTGAACAAGCCTCGTAATAATCAAAAATCAAATAATTTCCAAATTAAGAGTTTTCGCCTCTCGACTACTATTCGACATAATATAGATGTTTAGAGCCGGAGGAAAACTACAAATGCCCGAGGGTTTTTGGATGAGAATAAAATGGAACTAGAACCCCAACAATAAATTTTGATTTCGACAGAAAGAACGAGGTCGTGTGTGTCCATTAGTGGTTAACTTTACTGTTTCACGATGAAAACAACATAAATATAAGTTGTAAAGTAATGTGTCACTAACGGCCATATAGTAAACTTTGGGACGTATCGATTCCACTTCCGTTAAACTCTGTACTCTGTAAAACAGATAATATATTAAAAATGTACCGGTCTCAAAAATAAATTGAGCGTTAGAAGAATATTGTACATTGGTAGTTTTTACTTTTATTCATTTGTCCAAAATCAATTCCGAAAATTACAGCACGTGTTCGTATCCCTTGTCTACTTTTTCCTTATGATGATGTTTAAAATACATTAGATAATATTTTTTTGGATTATTTCAATGTATGCCTAGTCAGTATTCTATAAAGAATTTAATTATTAACTACAAAAGCTTTTTCTTCTACGTTAAATCATAAACTACACCCTAATTCTATTTCAGTTCCAGAAGAAGACATTCAAAAAACATTTCGACCTTTAAACTTTCAGAATTTAACTTCGAAAGACAAATTGGAGGAATTAAATTTTTATACTGTACCAAAGTGAGTTCAGTATTGATATGATCAACATTTGGGATCTAGATTGGTGAGACAAATGTTAAATTTTCAAAATAATATCATGAAGGTCATTCTCAAAAAAGTGTTGACAATAATAAAATATGTAGCAGAAAAACAAGTTAGGGATTTGGCCAGGTAACTGAATATTTTTTTCCAAATTCAGTTTTGGATCTGAACCACCTTCTCCGTTATCCTTTGCTGTCGTCTTAAAATGACGCCCCATTTGACATGATAGCAAACTGCAATAAATCACTTAAAAGGTAGTGACCCAGTTAAGTCCTTCAGCCCAAAACAATAGTGCATCAATCAATTTAGAACTCTTTAATAGTAGCCCCTACTCCACTTTTTCCCAACTTCCAGGATAAACGAGGCCATTGATTTTATTTCTCAGTTTTTCAACAATAATCAAGCTTCTTATATAACATTCGAGTTGTTCCAGTACATAAAAATGAGAATTGAAAAAATATATAATGAATTATAGGAAGATATTGCAGGAGGAGATCTACAGATTTAATGTGATAAATTATTAACTCCAATGTTAAAATGTCATATACCTGGAAATGTTATTGTCACTTTGACATCGATAAAAAAGGTGATCCTTTTTTATCGGATAAAAACTTCTCTTCCCAATTACCTAGTAAGCGGACGTCACTTTTACACTATAACAATGAGTAGCAAGAGTGGTTACTTATAATTTCACAGCAATAATTATTGTTGTTGTTCATCTATATTTATTCAGTCGTTAATTTATCTTGCCAAAAAACACTCGAGCTTTTCTTTTATCAAATAAATTAAACTTTAACTTAAAGTTTTGCCAATCAAACACCTTCGGTGTCGCGATTTTATCATGTCAGTTTTTCTCGTAAAATTAGTGATTGGCAAAACTGTTTCGTTGCAAAGAGAAATTTATCCTGTAAAAAAAGCTCTGGTGTTTTTACTGTTGAGAAAACATGTAAATTCAGAGTAGCTTAATATAGAAAAGTGAAGAGGGTTTTCCATTCTAAATACCTTATTGATGTTATATAAGAATTGGAAGCCCGCTTTCAAATGATAATGAAGATCTCCAGACCTCAATAATTTGAGAACATAACATATGATATGAGCCATGCCTTCGTTCAGCCACTACTTGAGATATATAATCTTATTCTTAAAAAATCTGTATTTCCTGATACGTGGAAAATTGTTAGAGTGTGCCCTGTGCTTAAAAGTGGAGATAATGCCAATATTTCTAATTATCGGCCAATTTCGATATTGAACAATTTTGCGAAGGTAATGGAGATGTCAGTGTATAATCAAATTAATGATCTAAAAAAAATGCTTGATATCACCAAGTCAACACGGTTTTATGAGACAAAGATCTACTACTTCCAATTTAGTCGAGATAACTCAATATATAGCTGAAGCAATGGATAACAGAAGCCAAGTAAATGTCATATACACTGATTTCTCTGAGGCTTTTGTTGAAGTAGATCACTCACTACTTATAAACAAGTTGCAACTTTTTGGCTTCAGCAATTCTCTTATAAGTTTACTAAAGTCTTATCTTTTTAATAGAGTCCAGTTTGTATCTTATGATGGGTTTTCCTCTACAACCTACTCCCCAACGTCAGGTGTTCCACAAGGGTCCAACCTAGGTCCCTTATTGTTTTTGCTATTTATAAATGACCTTTCTATTACGTTACAATCTAAAAATTTATTATTTGCTAACGATTTAAAAATATTTCTAGAAATAAAATCTTTGATAGTCACTTGCTTCAATTGGAATTAGAGAAAGTTAATGAATGGTGTACAAGAAATTGCCTGTTTCTTGAATTTAAGTAAATGTAAAGTATGTACCTTCAGCCGTAAATCTAATCCCGTCTTTTACAATTACCAAATCGATAATGTGGACTTAACTAGATGTACTGAGGTTAGAGATCTGGGGATAACTTTTGATAATAAATTGGATTTTATAAAACATACAAATAGTATCTGCTCCCAAGCCACTAAATCCCTTGGATTCATAATCAGGAACTGCAAATTGTTCTCTAATGAAGATGTATTGGAAACACTATTTTTCGCTCTAGTACGATCAAAACTTGAATACGCTTCTCTTGTGTGGAGTCCGTATTACCTAAATCACATTAATTTGATAGAGACCGTTCAGAGGAGATTTCTGAAATTTTCAGCTAGTAGGATTGATGGTACTTACCCCGAGAAGGGGGATTGAACAATCGGATCTGCTAGGTCGTTTTGGAATTGACTACTTGCAACTCAGAAGAATAAATACTTAAATAGTGTTCTAGCTTTTCTGTTTGAGTTGTATCATAATTGTATTGACAAATTTATTGAGTCAGCTGAATTTTCTCATTCCAAGATTGCACTCACGTCGTAATCTTACTTTTTACTGTGGCAATGCAAGAACTAACATTCTTTTTCATTCTCCATTACACATGATATGCTCAAATTTTAATCAAATTGCAAATGACTGTGACCTTCACTTCAATTCACTAATGCATATTATTGATAAATCTAATCAGAATTTTTATTTTAATTTACAGTTAGGGTAGGTTTTTCTATTTTGTATTACTTTTAGTAATTTTTATATTATTGAATAGATGAGGCTTTTACTTGATGTAGATCCATAGTAAGTTATGAAATCAAACAATTTGTATATTATAAACTATAAATGATTGCTAATCTTATATTACTTATGTCGCTACTTTCTAATAATATTGTTCTGTAAATGGATTTTCTGTTAGACAATAAATTATTATTATTATATGATTGCAACTGAGACCCACAACTTTATTTAAGACCACAGCTTCAGTTTTCAATATTATTTGCTTCTTAACACCCTAATTTTCATGTCCAACTAGCATTTTAACCGGTTTCTAGAAATACGCCACTTCATCCTACGTGAATAATATAAATGAGAGAATTATTTTCAACTGCTGATAGCTGACAAATGTCCTACTTGGCATGTGAACCGTTTTCAATATTTGACTGTCAAAAGGTCATGGGAAACTCTATATGTACTATTTCTGTTGTTTAACTTGTTATTTATTCATTTTATTCGATAATTGCGGTAGATATGTGACAAGAAGCAATTTAATACATGAAATAATTAGGCTATGAGCATTTCAATAGGTAGGTTGGTTAAAAGGAAACATGCGAAAGGCCAGAAACAGCTTGGTTTAACAAAAAAATAACAGATCACACATAAATGGGAAAATTACGGTTCTACCTTTATGCGTGGCTCAAAAACAATGAAAGGAACTGTACGGGCCAGGAGCCAAGCATTCTGGAAGTCCAAGTATCTTTCAAGCGGAAATTCATGCGATAAGAAAGTGTCCCCAGTTTAATATTGACAAACGATATGGAAGGCGAAGAATTGTCAAAATTTCAGATAGCCAAGCAGCCATTGAAGGACTAAGATTCTGCGAAATCAGTTTCAAAACGGTGTGGGAATGCCTAGGCAAACTCAATGAACTAGGCGAGTCTTACTGTGGATTCAAGGGCAAACTGAGATAGAAGAAAATGGATAAGCCGAACAACTAGCAAAGACGCGGAATCGAATACGGTATCAGCCTCAATGTAATATTGGAAGAAAGAACAAAAGCTGAAAAGAAGAGATGAACTGATCATTGAAAATATACAGTAGGGTTTAGTCGATTAAATATTCTGCTGGAAAACTGCACTGAGAGTTTTATCGGAGATCTTAACGAAACACATTAGCCTCAAAATAGTAAAGGAAGAAAAGTGTAGATTATGTGGTATGGAAGAAGAAACCTTCATCTACATACTTGCAAATTGCACAGCAATTCAGAATCCTAAGGCACAACACCTAGGAGATTATTGGATAGAAGATTGGCATTTACCTAACTTGATATCCTGAAATTCCTTCGGGAAATAGGATTAAAGGAGCTTCTAGTCTCTAGTTCTTTCCTCAGGAACTAAGGACAGACGGATCAAAAAATGAACTCGGCACCGGAGCGGGCATATACAGCAAGACGAGCAAATATGAAGGGATCGTCTCGCTTGGCAAATACGCTTCTGTATTTCAATCAGAGGTCTATGCAATACTAGCATGTGCAAGGGCTAATAATATGAGAGCCTACAACAACAGGCAGATCAGGATCTACAGTGACAGTCAAGGCGCCCTTAAAGCACTTAAAGCAGAGCTATAGGGTGACATCTCGGCTAGTATGGGAATGCGGCGAAGAACTTAGAAGACTGGCGACTCTAAACAGTGTAACACTGGAGTGGGTCCCAGGTCATAAGGGAATCGCAGGCAATAAAAAAGCTGACGAACTCGCAAGAGTAGGATCGTCAACTCTGATGAACGGACCCGAACCTGCTGTGGGCATCCCCAGATGCTCAACGAGGTCATGGTTAAAAGGGTGGTTGAAAGAACAACACAATAAAAAATGGAAGAATACGACCAGGCAAATACATGGGAAGAAATTCATAAAAGAACCATCAGAAAAAGTGGCGGAAGAACTGCTCTCTCTCAATGAGCAGGAACAAACTACGCACCATAACGGGGCTACTTACGGGACATTTTCCCACAAAGGAGCACCTAAACAAAATAGGGCTAACTACCTTTAGCAGATTTAAATCGCCTCTTCCCGTGCGACAGGATGTTTATTCCTCCTTGTTGAATATCACACACAAAATAATATTTAACATCGATATTTTCATTATTAAAACTGAAAACAACAAAAGTTCCTTAATTCCTTTTTTCCATTATACGTCGATTCCCACGAGTTCTGTTCCAGGGTCTTATAAAACTCATTCATTCATGTTAACGTCAGTCAGGAAGTTATCGACCAAGGAGCAATTGACTTTATTGTATTTTTCGGAGAATGATTAATAAGTGCGGATCGGTTGGCGATGACAAGGAGCCAACTTTTAATTTTTCAATTGATTATTAATAGCTGCTACGTCAAAAGTCTGACGAACATTCATCAATATAGTTATACAAAAAACAGAAGATATTTTTGTAGGCTGTAACTTTATACTTTATGGGAAAACGATAGAAATTAGTTTGGCAGAATGTAGCAAATTATAATATTTTGGGGCTTTTGAGTATGATTGCTTTCTCCAAAATCAGGATAGAACTGAGAAAATTGATAACATTTAACAATGGGTTGAACAAGATTTTGGTGTTTTACCAGCTTTGATGATATAGAAATGGAGCGGTCAAAAAATATTGGAATATTGTCGATTGTCGATTGTCGAGAAGAGATAGCAAAATCAATTTATTGGGGGCCTTATTGTTATTCAAAGTGGAGTAAATTCATGCCTGAAATCAATTTTGATAAGGCAAACACGGCTTGCGAAACAATTAAAAACTTATAAATACCATGGAATCTCATCTCATCATTTTTTTTTCATTAAAAATTAACGTGCTCGGCTACTATGGCCACTTGCACAAAAACGATTACATTGCTAAATGAAGTACAATAAGATAAAATAATATATATGAAGTTTTTTTTTTAAATACACTCACTTTCAAAAGTATTGCACCCCCCCTGTATCTTAGCGAAATATGTAGGAATAAATACTCTATAAAAGTATTTTGCTGAAAGGAAGAACTTGTTTACACTATACCACAAAAAACGTGTTTTGGATCGTGTAAATTCCGATCTGGTAAAAAATGCCTGCTTCTGCTTATCAGTTTATATTGTTAGTTGGTACTAATAAGTTGTATAAACGTTAAAAATGCCTAGAAATGAGTTGTCTGCTTTTGAGAGGACTCGAATTATTGCTCTGTGGCAAGAAGGGTTGTCTCGTCACCAGGTAGCCAATAGGCTAAATTTTGTGAGATCTACGGTTAGCAGGACCATTAGACGCTAAGAAGAGACTGGGGAAGTGAATAGTAGGCCTCGAACTGGCCGACCTACTGTTAGTACTAGACGAGAAGATAGGTATATTGCTCAATTAGCCCGCAGAGAACGATCAGTCACTGTACCATTACTAAGATCTCAATTCCAGAGAACGTTTAATCGCGTGATCTCGACCGCAACAATCCGTCGAAGAGTTTTGGCGTCAGGATTGAAGCGCAGAAGGCCTTTAAGGGTGCCTTTGTTAACTGCTCGTCACCGTACCGCTCGATTGCAGTGGGCAAGAGCTCATCAACATTGGTTATTGCCACAATGGAGGAACGTTCTTTTCTCAGATGAGTCCAGGTTTGGATTAGTGAGTGATGACTATCGGGAAAGGGTTTGGAGGGAGACAGGAGGACAAAATAGACTAGCAACTGCCATAGGTGTTGCCCCTTATCGTGGCGGAACGCAAATGTTTTGGGGTGGTATCAGATTTAATGGGAGAACACAACTCCTTCATATTCCAGGAACAATGACCGGTGCATATTACCTGCAAAACATCATTAATGCTATCATTCAACCATTACGTAATGCAATGCCCAGTTCCTCTTTATGGACGATATTGCCAGACCCCATCGCACCAGAGCCGTTCAACAAGCCTTGGAAAACGGAAACATTGCAAGATTGGAATGGCCGGCAATGTCCCCTGACCTGAATCCCATAGAGCATGTGTGGGATTATGTCTCAAGAGCCATTTTTAACCGAAATAACCCTCCAAGCAACACGCAAGAGCTTATTGTTGCGGTTACAGAGGAATGGGACAATATTCCACAGGCATTGATTAATAATTTGATTATTGGCATGCATAGACGCATTGATGCATTGATAAGAAATAGAGGTGGAAATACTAAGTACTGAATTTATTATAACATTCATCCTTTTTCCGTTTTTTTCTGAAAATATTATTTTTGTATTTTCAAATTTTTCCATTTCAATTTTAATTTTCTGTTAAACCAACCTATGTTATTCCAGTAAATAAATTTGTACGATTTTAATGTATGGTTTTAAGTAATATTTAACATGATGGGATTAAAAGTAAGAAAAAAATAGATATAATCCCAATATAGGGGGGGTGCAAGACTTTTGAAAGTGATTGTATATATGAAGTTTTCATTAAATTTTGCTGTAAAGCTGCACATCTTTGAGAAATTGTAGTATGTTGTTAATTTGCTCAGGATTATTTAGCATATATCGTAGGCTTGATGAGAGGTGATAATGTTGTCTCCTGGCTGAGAATTGGTGACAATCAGACAAAATGTGTTTTATTGTCAAATGCGTTTGACAGTCTTGACAAAAGGTTCGGTTGCTGGACGTCATTAGGTATCCATGCGTTAACTTCGAATGTCCGATGCGTAGTCTCCTTATCTCATCATTTATTTCATTGCAATTGTAAAAAACAGTGAACAAAAAATAAAATGTTACTGAATCCTCTAAATACCTTAACGTTGTAGATGTGATCTAGAGTAGTGTTGGAAGATTATGGCTGACTGTCCGTATAAAAACAGATCAATCACTTTGGTCTTTTCTTTCGCCTGCAGCTTTTCCGTTGTTTCACGTATACGGAAGTTTTTCAAAGTGGAGATATATTTAGTACAGGAAAATGCAGTATTGCTGATGGTCAAAATTCAAGCCAATTCCAAAAATGTTCAATGATTATTGCTTGTTTCACGCAGATCTTATTTTTCGCAAAAAACTGGATGTCCTAAGATAATGCGGAGAATCTCGATTGTAATTTTTAAATGAGATTAGATTGAAACAAACATATTTTTGCAGCCATACAGGACAATTTTTAGGTCAAAAGTTGAAGGAAAAGATCAACATTATACATATACATGTACAGCCTGGCAAATATAAAAAGATTCAGTTACATGCAGATAAATTTCGAACTTTTTTGCGAGTGTTTGGAAACCCTGAAGGTGTCAAAATCAAATATTTTCAGCCATGACATTAGGTCACTCAGATCACATTTAGCAGTGAGCGGATTTGCTATCTCGATGTGCTACAATTCTCGACTAAATCCTACTGTATATTTTCAATGATCAGTTCTTCTCTTCTTTTCAGCTTTTGTTCTTTCTTCCAATATTACATTGAGGCTGATACCGTATTCGATTCCGCGTCTTTGCTAGTTGTTCGGCTTATCCATTTTCTTCTATCTCAGTTTGCCCTTGAATCCACAGTAAGACTCGCCTAGTTCATTGAGTTTGCCTAGGCATTCCCACACCGTTTTGAAACTGATTTCGCAGAATCTTAGTCCTTCAATGGCTGCTTGGCTATCTGAAATTTTGACAATTCTTTTTTTTTTATTCTGTTGTTTAACGTCGGTCTATTTCTGCGACTGAGGCTAATCACCGACGCCGGGAGCACTCTACCCCTAACCGGAAATTTTGGCGAACCCACTGGTGTTCCAACCAGTGGTAGCGTTCTTTAACGAGCCCAACATCCATGGACTCGGGACCTCAGTTTTACGTCTCCTCCGAAAGACGGCATATCTACATTATACCTCGTGCTCATTGGTATAATGCCTGCGAGCTGTGATATGCTACTCACCCTAGTAGTCTAAAGTGCACCCTAGTAGTCTAAAGTGTTTCGCTGCAGGCTGTACGGGCCCTATACGATGGTTTTCCCTGTCATGGTAACCCATCCAAGTACTAACCATGTCCGACCTTGCTTGACTGTAATTATCGCATCAGAATGCGTTCCACTACAGTGCTGGGTCGTCGCCTTCCATATCGTTTGTCAATATTAAACTGGGGACACTTTCTTATCGCATGAATTTCCGCTTGAAAGATACTTGGATTTCCAGAATGCTTCGCTCCTGGCCCGTACACTCCTGTAACAGTTCCTTTTATTGTTTTTGAGCCACGCATAAAGGTAGAACCGTAATTCTCCCATTTATGTGTGATCTGTGACTCTTCATCGGACGAGTCTGAAATTATGAGACGAGCGAATAGAACAAATCTACTCATTATTTGTTATATTTAAATTGAAGGTACAACCTGAAGCATTATAAAAGTTTATTCCTGAAGTCAAAGGAGCTCCAACAATATTTTGTTATAAATAAATCGCAAGAAAACTATTATGGAGCCGTAATAGGGAGAAGCGTGACACTGAGAGATGATGATTTTCGAGTAATGTCAAAGTCAAAATACTTTACCTGCCGCATATGTCACTTTACCTGCCGCAAATGCGGCAGATAAAGTGAAGGAAGGTAAACTGTTTGTTCACTTCCGGAAATCAATCTGATAATTGACGGCTTTACTGACGGTTGGCGATAAATAATTTTACATGATCAAAATTTGCAGTTAGTTAACATGTTGATATAATCTTGACTATATTTCTTGGCAAATTTCTCCTTCACCTATATTAATTTTGAGTGATGTGAAATTTAGTTTGAGTTCATTAAATTGAGTTCAGTTGATGCTACAAGATTCTCACAAAATGTCGCTTATTACTAGTTGAATATCGTCTTAGCAATTTCAAAAGTTCTGCGGTAAATTTAAATGCGTTACAGTTTCAACAAAAGTTGAACGAGTAATTAACAATAAAAAATAAATGCAATGCAATATTGATAGATCTTTTAACTGGAAAAGTCTGGGTCTTTAATAATTCTATTCAAATATATATTAGCATTAACTACCCAACTTAACTCATATACTTGTTTGCAGATAATATGGTTAATTACGAATATGCATTTTCAATTATGTTTCAACATCAAATTCAGTATCATTTAGTTCGAGTGCAAAATATCAATTTGTAGCATTTTCTGAACAAAAGATCAATATCGAACAGCAACACTGGCTGCAATAGTACACCTAAATTGGAACTGATATTCAAAACAATTCAATTAAACCACAACCTCAACCACTCAATAAAGGGCAAATATCTCATAAATGCACCGCTTATGCCTACAGCGGAAAACATGGGTGTCCTAACCGTTTGAATGTGAGTTTTATTAACATTCCTGTGCCTCTTTACATGATTTGCGATCATATGGATAAAATTCAATGTACCTTTAAAAGTGAACCTTAACGTTGTTCTTCAAGTGATCGTCACTCTTTATGCCGCATAAAACCATATCCCATGCAATGAATAATTGACTAGTTATTTAAATTCTATATGTCTTTAGACTTTAGACTTTAGACTCCGCAGCGGAAGAAATTGGATTACAACAAAACATAGTATCCAAAGAATGGTTTGACGAAGAATGTAAACTAGCATGCGTAAATAAAAAACAAGCGAGAAGTAAATGGTTGGAAACAGGGAAAGATGAAGAACTGGACGAATACAGAAAGATAAAGCAAAAAGCAGAAAAACTCTACAGAAGGAAAAACAAACGAACAAATGGAAAAAATAGAAAATAATAATAAGGATAATAGAAAACTCTTCGAGTATGTGAGAAAGCAACACAGTAGCAGAAACGCAACTGCAACAGTAAAAATAAATAAAAAAGATTGGGAAACATATTTCCAAACTTTATACCAAAACAATCATATTATGGATGGAAGTTATAATGATTTAATAACGGAAGAAGAAACTGAACAGCAGTACCGACCCTCTTTCGAGGAATATATAGATGTTGTGAAACAACTTAAACCTAACAAGGCGGCAGGCCCAGATGATATAAATAACGAACTAATCCAACATGGAGGAGACGCCTTACTACACAGAATATATGACCTGATAATGAATATATGGACAGAAGAACGCATGCCAAAAGAGTGGAGCATTGGACATATAGTGCCGATCTTCAAAAAAGGAGACCCAACCAAATGCAAGAATTACAGGAGTATAATGCTGCTTAATACTACTTATAAGATATTGACCAATCTAATAAAAATAGAACTAAACAAACAGGCTGAACCCAAATTAGGTCAATTTCAACAGGGATTTAGAAAAGGAAGATCAACAGTAGATGCCATACATTTACTAACACAAGCAATCGAAAAGTGCTATGAACATGACATAGAACTACATATACTATTCATTGACTTTCAGCAAGCGTTTGACTCAGTCAACAGAGAGTGGCTAATATCAGATATGAGGAACATAGGAATTTCAGAAAAACTAATAAGACTAGTGAAAATGACAATGAAGGATGCGATTGCAAAGGTAATAACCAGAGACGGAAATACAGAAGATATTAACATTGAAGTAGGTGTAAGACAAGGAGATAGTTTGTCTACAACCCTTTTTAACATAACACTAGATGGGGTGATTAAAGCAATAGGCATAAAAGGAATGATCAGCCACAGCTCCACACAAATAATAGGATATGCCGATGACGTAGCTTTAGTTACCAGAGACAAAGAAAACCTAGTGAATACATTCAATAACTTAACAAAAGAGGCAGCAAAGAGAGGGCTGGTAGTCAACCAAGAGAAGACAAAATATATGCAAATCTCGAGGAAGACGGACAACGCAGCCACTATAAATATGGGAGATTACACTTTTGAAAGAGTAAGTCAATTTAGGTACCTGGGAATAATAATTGATGAGAAGAACAACAGAAGTGCAGAGATCAACGCAAGAATAATCGCCGGAAACAAAGTATATTGGAAGTATCAGAAACTACTAAGGGACAAATGCATCAGTAGAAAAACCAAGATCAAACTTTATAAAGCCGCAATTCGACCAGTAATAACATATGCCGGAGAAAATATGAGACTAACTGATAAAGACGAAGGAAATCTCAGAGTTATAGAGAGGAAAATCATGAGGAGGATAATAGGCCCAAAACATATTCCGAATGAAGGGTACAGAAGGCTATATAACTACGAAATAGATCAATACATGAATGGTGAAGATATAGTCAGACATATAAAGGCACAAAGACTAGGATGGTATGGGCATCTTCGAAGAAGGAATAAGGATCCAATAAGGAAAATCGCTGACTGAAAGCCTGCAATCCAGAGACCAAGGGGACGTCCCAAACTCAGATGGGAAGATCAAGTGATTGATGACCTGAAGAAAATGGGAATCCGTGACTGGGGTAGAAAAACAGAGGATAGGAAGGAATGGAAGATGATTACAAAGATGGCGAACTCACACCGCATGCTGTAGTAAGCAGAAGATAATACACGGACTGATCCACCGTACAAAAAGGATCAAAAGAGCTCAAAATGAGCGGCCTATACTCCGACAACAGGAGTGCCGGCCTATATAAAAAAAAAATGTCTTCATTAGCTGGTCCTTTATGCTATCTTGCTTCGGTATCTTGACCGTACTATTCAGAGTCGCATAGCGTTCAATATTTTCAAAAGACAAATTTTCATCTAAAACTGTAGTTACACAGATAAAATTGGAGCGACTTATTGGATTTATTCTCGCCACGACCAGTTTTTTTATATCATAAGAGAGTCTCTTATTAAAAACGAGCGGGATAGGAAGATTCCAATATATACAGGTTTCGATTTAATTTCTATTCCTACACATACTATTTTACTATTTTTACTGTTTCCACCATTGTATAAGTTGATTAGTTTTTATATTTTTTCATATTTGTAATCGGAGATGAAGGTTGAGTAAAAATAAGCTCAGTATTTTGTTAACTAAGGCTCTCGTTTCCAAGGTCTATGCCTTCAGGGGGAGATAATAACAATCAGCTCTGCTGTTTAGCCTGCAAGTATCATTGCGGTATCCATAGAATCAAAAGATATGACTTGAGACTAACTTGAAGCCAATGACAATGCTGCTGAAGTTAGAGCTAGCCTAAAACCCCATGGGTGCTACAGATGTGCAAATGACCAAAATCGGTCAAAACCGCATGTATAGCAGTAAAGTTAACTTCAAATGACGATGTTTTCAACTTTACTTCTATATACATGCGGTTTTGCTGCGTTGTACCGATTTTGGTCATTTGCACATCTGTGACGTAGCACCCATGATGTTTTAAACGACTTCTACTTCTGCACCTGCCTTCGATGTGGATGTAAAACCAGATTGGGCTCATAGACCACATATATCCAAAAGACTGCCCTCTCTAATGAAGCTGCTATCTGTAGTTGTCATGATATATTAAGAGAGAAAATTAAGCAGCAATCTATCACTTTCAGAGGCGGTAAATTTAAAACTCCTGTCCATTCCATTTTTCAAAATCCTGTTTTGAAATCTCTCAAGTCAGAAGTAACAGTTTCAGGTTTTTGGTACTCAATGCATTTCCGAAGTAAAAAATACTTTGAAAATGGTGAAATGCCAATAACCTCAAATTGTTACTTCTAACTCGAAAGAGTTTCAAATACCTTGTGGTTAATAAATAAAACAGGGAATAAAAAGAAAACACTCTTTATTTTATCAATGAATAAACGATTTTTACAACATTTGTACAACATAAGTAATTGTAAGTTGGAAAAATTGACAGTAATTACCTCTTATTTTTGGTGGAGTTTAGATAACAGCCTTGGTGGGTATTGCAAAACAATTTTCTTCATTGTTATCTTCATCAAATTCTGCGGAAATTGAAAAATACCTACGTTATCCCAATTCTAATGAAATAAGACGAAAAAACTTACCAGGTAAATGTAAAGTAGGATGTGAAAAGTTTTTAAGTTTCTTTCATTCTTTCATCCGCAGTAATATGATGCTTGTCAATATTTAAAACACTATGGAACACAACAACGAACAAATCCCATTTTATAATTGAAGTCAAAAACACAAGAGCAAAATGAAACAACTCAATACAGACAGACACGTGTTTACATATATACAAACAACCCCAAGAAGAAGTAATGGCCGACATATAGACCAACAGCTCATAAAACAGAAGACAGCTCAGAAAATCTTACCAATTCTATATATTCTATTTATACCATTTCATGTGTGCTGCCAACGTAAAATTTTAGTTATTTACGAAAGCAGCGCCATCTTTAAGAAACAATCTTGACTATATATTCAATCATAACTCATGACAACTACAGATGTCTCTGAAAATTGTGTATAGCTTTTTTCACGAGTAAGTTTCCACCCCCTGATTGGGCTGCTGAAGCTGCACACCAGAACCACGTCAGACACCCGGATAGGCGTTGAGTTTGCTTTGATTTTCTTTTTTTTTGAATTCATTTTTAGATCAAAAAGATTAGAAAATTCCTGAGAAATGTTCCAAATCATCTGATACTTTTTCACAAATTGAATGTAAATTGTTCACTCACATGTAAATGTGGAATATTACTTTTGCTTCTTAGTCAACTCACCTAACCCAACCACAATATTGGCCATATCACAAAATCCTTTGACACCAAATAGTGTGGTCCGTTTTTGAGTTAATTGTGACGTAATATTCTCAAAACTCAGTCTGTATAGATAGACATTTTAGGTGTTGCTGAATGTGGAAAATACTAGGAATTTAAGTTACAAATCTACAATTAAGTATGGTTGGTATAGCCCTGTATACTGAATAGTTCATATTTATCCATGATTACTATGGTTTTAAATGTGGAAGCTTCTCTACAAAGAGCAGTTGCATGAAATCAATAATAAATAAAACAGGAGCCCGGGGCTTATGGAATTGTTTCCATTTCCCAGTAACTTAAAAATGTATATGTGGAAAACAGCCTAGCCTAACTTAACCTAGGGGGCGGCAAATAGTTTTAAGTGGAGTCTGCATACAGTTGAAAAGTTTTATCGGAGTGGAAAAAACTCTATTTTGTTTTCATATTATTTATTCATAAATTATTGAGCACAATACAATAATAACATTGTATTGGTAAATAGTAGTATATCAATGGTAATATAAAGTGAGAAAAAATTGGAAGTTTTAAAAAAAAGAGGAAAATTTCACCGACCATCTTGGGTCAGTTTATAGTTTAATTCACGGAGGGAACAACATATATACAAAGTGTGTCTCCAAGTAGGGCGTACGTTAAGATTGTTGAAATTGATAGTGTTTTGCCTTGGCAGTTTTTATTGCCTTTTTTTGTCAATTGTCAAATTAAACCAATGATTAAAAGCCCAAATTAGTGGGAACGTTTCTTAAGATGATGAAAACCCAACCGGTCTTGTATTTATTCATCTTACTATAAATTTGAGTTCATACCAAGCAGATATAATTAGGGACAGTTAGCGGTTTGAAGAAATGATAATTAACGGAGTTAATTTGGTATGCGTGAATTTCAAAATAATTAGATTCAAATTTTTTTGGAAAATATGGAAATTATGAGTGAAAAACACTTGAAAAGTAAGAACAATCGGGCTTCAAGTTGAAACTGTTAAAAAACTACCATAATTCAATCGTTTCATTAAAAAACCGAACGTTATTTCAAACTCTCTAATAATTTCAATTTGTTAAATGCATTTTTGTGTATAACGTGAAAAGCGCTCACGGAATTACTATTATTACATTTTGTGGTTCAGTGAACATCTAACAAAAGCACAGTTAAAACGACATTTAATTGTTTGAAAATTATATTTTTACAGCAGCATTGTATATATTGTATGTAGGAATTGAACAAAATTAATCAACAATTTATTAATTATAACAAATTTGTTAGAATAATAGTCCAGTAACTGAAGACCTGAAAATAGGCAAACCTATCAATATATTTGTCCAATAACTTTTTTGGCTTGATTTGTAGGTCTTGACAGGTACTTCAAAGGAAGGAAAAGTTCTCCAAGATTGCCCCTCAGCTAAGGGCCCAAAATGGCCCCTAACGCCCCCCAAAAAACGGTTTCCCGCCATTATCCCTTCAGTAGTCGCGCGGGTTACCCCTGTAGCCCAGTCTAATTTGAAGGGAGATTATTAAGCGGTGGAAGGAGCTACGTTCGCACGCCTCCTAGTAGCTGTCGTTCAACTATTCATTTAACAGTCAGTAAACACCCACTCTCTATAAAGCACGGCTGTTCAAGATATTTGAAGATTAGTGTCACTGGGGTCCGAGTGTAGCCCATGCGACCAAAGTCGTAACAGTTTTCATAGATGCATTTTATCAGTGTTTCCCTAATTTTTCCGTTTTAAAAATATTTTTTGGTAAGTAACATCTACTACTTGATTTATTACTTATATTTCGGTAACTTTACTGGAATTTTCAGACCCAGAGAGAAGAAAAAACATTATGTCGCTGCCTAAAAAAAGACGTGTGGAAACAAACGATCCAGAAGTTTTATTGAAATGGATTGAAGAAGTTTCGAGTGGAGAGAAAGAAAATGCTGAAGATGAAGATCCAGACGAGTTTGAAGAAGATTTTTTAACTCAGAGTGATCATAATTCTGCCTCAGAACAAGAGGCTTCGTCTGAAGATGAGGAAGAGAACATCGCTAGAAATTTCTTTGTTGGTAAAGACCAAACTACACAATGGAAAAAGAGAAGACCAAATTTACAAGTTCGTACTAAAGTTTATATTTAAGTATTTGCTTTTTATATTATTTCAGAATACACTTTGTTATGTTTTTATTTATAAATAAGATAACGTTGTTTTTCTAGTAGCTTGATTTTTTTTAATGTCAGTGTGCGATGGAATAACAATTTTTTTTATACTTCGTTTTCTAAAGCCCAAAAATCGATATTTTCTTTTATATTGTTGTATTTCCTGTATTAGTATAACGAATATTAACAAATGTTTGTATTATTTCCATTTTTAAAAGTGGTATTAGTTGAAATTTGAATGGGCTACCGTTGTAGCCCGCGCGACCAATCTAGTGACAAAATACCGCGCGACTACTGAAGGGTTATCTCCCGAAATATGCAATTTGGAAAAATTTTGTTCAGGTAAAAAGTGAAGGTCTTTAAATTATCTACAAAAATGGTTCCTATCACTTTTTTTCAGAATGCAATAGTTTTCGAGATAATCGGATCCAAACGTCCCGTCGCTTACGCGGCTGCACTACCTTTATAAATGCTACCGTCTATAAAATGAACTTGTAAACCGGCGGACAAATTCTTCCATAACTCGGTCAAAAGTTAATATTTCTCGATGATTTGAAGTTCATTGTAATGGGAATATCCGTAGGTATCAATATGTATACCTTAAACCCCGTTCTCGCCCGTCGAGGACATTGCAAAAAGTGGCCAATGTTATTTTTCCCCAATATTTTGGCCTCTTCCATTAAATCATTGACATTTTATTCATTTTAAATGGTTTATTATCCCTTGTTTTTCCAAATGGGGTCTGGGGAGGTCCCGAATGTTCCTAAAAATTTTTTTTCAGTATCTTTGTGGCGTTTCAAAAAAAAGTTTATTTATTTATTCGCATTTTTCAGTCGTTTTCGGAGTTCTCACAAATCTTTCAAATTTTCCCGGTCCCTGGAAAATGAGTGCATTGTATTCCGAATAAAAATATTGGTTCAGAGAGTAGACATAGTAAGCTTTCAAATGGTGTGCATTTAATAACAAAATAATTGAACATCAGTTCTTTTTTTTCGCTTACTTACAAGATTTGTGAGAACTCCGAAGAAGACGACTGAAAAATGCAAATAAATATATAAACTTTTTATTAAAACGCCACAAAAATACTGAAAAAAATTTCCAGGAACATTCAGGACCTCCCCTGACCCCATTTGAAAAAACAAGGGATAATAAACCATTTAAAATAAATAAAATGTCAATGATTCAATGGAAGATGCCAAAATACTGGGGAAAAATAACATTGGCCACTTTTTCAAAATGTCCTCGACGGGCGAGAACGGGGTTTAAGGTACACATATTGATACCTACGGATATTTCCATTACAATGAACTTTAAATCATCGAAAAATATTGATTTTTGACCGAGTTATAGAAGAATTTGTCCGCCGGTTTACAAGTTAATTTTATAGACGGTAGCATTTATAGAGGTAGTGCAGCTGCGTAAGCGAGGGGACGTTTGGATGCGATTATCTCGAAAACTATTGCATTTTGGAGAAAAATGATGGGAATCATTTTTGTAGATAATTCAACGACCTTCACTTTTTACCTGAACAAAAATTTTGCATATTTCGGGAGATAATGGCGGGAAACCGTTTTTTGGGGGGCTTAGGGGCCATTTTGGACCCTTAGCCAATGCGCAATCTTGGAGAACTTTTTCTCCCTTTGAAGTACCTGTCAAGACCTACAAATCAAGCCAAAAAAAATTATTGGACAAATATATTGATAGGTTTGCCCCTTCAGTTACTGGACAGAGTTTTTCAAATTTTAATCGAATATGGTGATTTTCAACAAAAAAGTATTGAAAACTTAAATTCTGTTTTTCTGTCAGAGGTCTTTTATAATAATGAATTGGTTCATTTTTAAAAAAATATGACATTTCTTTAGTTGAGTTCTGCTAGTTTTCGGCGCTCAGTATCGTGGAATTCCACTTTTGCGACGAGTAGTTGATGATAGTTTCTACGAAGCTTAAGAGATTGTCTTGAAGCTGAAGTATGCCGTGCTGGCCAGTTCCAATTATATTCTTGTAATAGGCCAATAGAAGATGTCGAATTGTTTCAATCACTGTTTTGTGAGAGAAGGGGAATCCATTCCTCAAAAATTTCTTAAATTGAATTCACATTTTCAGGTTTCGCGGGCTTTACAAACAAACGACATAAAAAACGTGCGTGTTTGCTAAGTTTTATGGCACACCATAATTATTTCAATTTTATTTTATGGGTTATTATTTTTATACTTACCTTCCAATCCTTTATCGTTTTGCATATTAATTTTAATTCTTAGTGGAATGTTGGTTTTTGCCTAATTGTATATCTTAAGAAACTTATTTGTTTGTTTGTCCACCCAGCACTATATTGGAATGCCTCTGATACGATAATTACAGTGAAGCGCCATTAGTACTTGAATGGGTACCACTTGGAAAGACCGTCTTTCGGAGGAGACGTAAAACCGAGGCCCCGAGTCCATGGAAGTTGGGCTCGATAAAAAGCCCTACCACTGGTTGAAGCACTAGTGGGTAGCCACTGAACTACCAAGGAGTAGGCTAAGGAAGATAGCAGGACTCCTAACAGGGCACTGCTGTATGAGGAAGCACCTCTACAATCTAGGAGTAGAGGAAAGCTCCCTATGTAGGGGTTGCGGCATGACTGATGAAACGTCAGTTCATGTTCTCTTAGAGGACTTAGAGTGTCCACACTGGGCTGTATTACGCAGGCGAATCTTCGGAGTCACTGTCATGGCTCCTGGAGACACAAGCAGGCATCCACTGAAAAAGGTTGCGGCCTTTATTGAAGGGCTCGGCTTCATGGATGACTAGGTAGCAGGATTGGCACAATGGGCCCGCCAGTGGCCTCAGTGTCGGAACCTTGGCTTGAGTTGTCCAGGACAAGGCTCGCCTGCACATTCAGTAGTAGTAGTAGTGGGTTCGGCAAAATTTCCGGTTAGGGGTAGAGTGCTCCTATCGTCGGCGATTAGCCTCAGTCGCAGAAATAGACCGACATTAAATAACCAAATGAAAAAAAAAACGTATTCCCAAATTTGTACATAACTCTCTCGAATGTATTATAATTAAGTTACAGCCGGGTGAACTAGTATTTCTAAATCAAAGACAAATTTTGTGTTGAGATTCAAATGTAGAGGAAAAACTTTTTACTTAGAAACCGCCCTGTGCATAGCCTTGATACAACTTTATATCCAACGTGACCAACTCTCTTGAGCTTCCAGCCAATATATGCAGCTACAGCAGATTCGACATTTGATCGGTAGTATCAGATTGGAGTGAAAAGCGGAATTCATCGGATATTCCACTGATAGCGAATCCGATCTCGTTTCTAGTTCGAAGTAATTATATTGACAGCTCACCAGAAGTTGCATAACATAGGAATTTGTGCATTACTAATCAAGGAAATTGCCAATCAACAAAATATTGAATATTACGATTTATCATTACATCGTTTGAAACGTTCTATTAGCTTATCTCAATATTGACAGCATGGTGAGATATGTTACGAATATGATCAATGATTAAAT
The DNA here is from genome assembly GCA_910591695.1 of Galerucella pusilla. NCBI lineage: Eukaryota > Metazoa > Arthropoda > Insecta > Coleoptera > Chrysomelidae > Galerucella > Galerucella pusilla. The sequence goes on from CAJUYI010001982.1 coordinate 35,302, forward strand.
ACAATCACGTGAAACTTATCGGTGAGTAGGAGAGTAGAAATACAAAGCTGGTTGAGGCGAACATTCTTCCCTGACAAACGTTTTCCACGACAAGTTCTAGAGGACAGTATGCTTCCATTATTTCAAATTTATATTTAAAGCACGCGCAAAAATTTATTTATCAATACAATTGTATGGAATCTAGCAATAACTAGTCTTTACAAAAGTTAACAATAGCACAGATTATAAAGAGAACAGATACGAATCCCGGTAAAACATCAAACGATTTCCAGCTCCGTCGTCAATGACCTTTGGACCTTTAGCTAGGTATGGCGCGAGTTTGCCAATTTAAAATATTTCCTGAATTTCTTACCAAATTGCACTGTTGATTCGGGGACAATAACAATTTCTAGTGCCGGATCTAGTTTTTTCGGAAGTTTCCTCTAAATCTTTAAAACTGCGCCATGAATTAAAACAATAATTTTAATCGAATATATATTTAGGTATTCATTGAATGCCTATAAATGTACATTCCTATGATTTGTTATAAATAGTCATTAATTATTAATAAATACATTTTTAGGAAACACAAATAATTACAAAAATCAACCAAATTTTAAAGTACAAATAATTCTTAATTTATTTATTATCAAAGGGAATACCATATACACCTATGATAATAATTTGTAGCACCAAAGTTAATATCAAAAACTTTAAAATTTCTTTTATCATGGGCCGGGATATTATATACTTCCATCCCTTGGAAATTGAAAGAACTTTATTTTTCTTTCCGAATAAAATTTATTTGGACAGTCTCTGTATGAACAGTACACTCCGCTGTGTATATATCAAACTATATTTTTATAGTAAATATTACCACAACACACAATCGATTAGTCAAACAACACAACACAACACAATTGATATCGCCGATTTAACACCTTCAGACAATGAAGCAAACAAAAATGGCCTTATGAATTTTAAAACAAATTACAAGTGATTTTGAGCATGTTTTGACGTTTTGATTAGGTTAGGTTAGGTTAGCCGTCACCGTTATATGATTTTTATACATTATAATCTTTTCAATTGTATAATTCTTTTAATGTTAATAAAATTTATTTTAAACAAGTAGTTATCGAATATTTGTATTTGTATAATTATCACACCCCAAAAAAATGCTTATGAAATATTTGACCTTGATCGTAAATTGGAGGAAATATTATGCAAATTGACAACCCTGTTGAGAAATTTCGCGAAGCAGCCCGAACTTAGTCGACATACGACGATGGACCTTCAAATGGGTATGTCCACCCATCTCTCTCTCTTTTTACTGTTCTCTGTCAAGCTTTCGAATCTGTTCTCTTTATAATCTGTGACAATAGCATGAATTTATTATTATTAATTTTATTTGAAAAATAAGGATAAGATAAAAGATGCTGTATCGGAGGTATCTAGGAATGGTGATAATAATGATGTCTGCTTATTCATGGAATACTGATGTAACTTCCTCCCATACAAATCCAACTCCGAGGGCTAGCGAGGGAATTCAATGTTGGCAAGGTCCACTGACTGGTCCTCTAGAGGTTTTCTTCCAATGCCTCTTGAAAGGCGTCTAACAATTAAGTGGCCTCCTAATATAAGTAGAAAGCAATACATTAGAATTGTCCATAAGCTTGGAGTTTTTCGGTATATTTTACGATAACATATCCAGATAATTTTCTGAAGTTTATCTAAATTGCTTTCTTGTAGTTGTATCTGGATAGTTATCTTTAGATCATCTGTTTGGAAATGTGACAGGAAATTGACAGGTCGTTGGTTGATTTTGTAGATCTATAAAATTGGTCACATACCATTCATAGTTGAGAATTACAGTATTTTTGAATGTCAGAGGAGTGTGGAATGAAAACGCTACATACAGTAAGTCCATATAACTTCTGGAGAGTTGGGTTGAATTACTAACTACTAACTACTAGATCTGGCAACGGTACTCTTTCAATTGTTGATGATGCATAAGACGATGAGACGATTCATTCAATTGAACAGGTAGCTTACTTACATATTCCATTTTATCACACCCTCATTGTATACAGGACAAACCAAAACGGCATTGCGCCAATATTTTTAGATTAAATCACTCCACTTTATTTTTTAGGTACATGTTATCACTTCAAAGGTTAAGAATCAACAACGGTTTTTGAAGGTTATCAGGAGTAGGAGTAAGAAAGGCGGGATGAGACCGAATCGATTATGAAAAAATCGCGCTTCGCGTAGATTGGAAGAAACAGTTTGAATATGAGCGGGAAATAGTAGTTGATATTGTATGGACTGCTATCAGGGGCGTAGTAGTGATAATTCCAAGTTGAGGTTCCAATTCTGAGAACAATATTAGCTGACTGTGGATACTGGTACTGTTCTCGTTCAGAATTTTCTTTTGGTTGGTGTCGCTAGAATAACCTTCTGGAATGTGGAGAAGGGAGGTTTCTATTTTTTGGATGGTTTTTACTTGGCTGTGGCAGATGAGTGTGACAGCTTCTTCAATTGGTGTTGTGTAGTCGTGTCAAAAGAGGTTAAGTGTTGATTACTCGTGTTGTTTTCGCTAGTGGAGGTGGTTTTTGGTATTTAGCAGCTCCATTTCACAAGGATTTTTTTTTTGGTGTCCTGTAATTCGATCTCTTCACATAAGTGTATTGGCGCTAGATATAGCTCAAAACATAGATTGCTCATACATTAATATTTTGAATTATTTTTTAATACATGTAGGTTTATTCTCGTTATTTTTATGAAAAATCTAAAGGTAATGGTGAGTAAAATTTGGACGGTAAAAGATCGCAACAATAGAATTAACCAAATACACCACGAATCAGATATCTGTCTGTATCTGTATCTGTAAGAATTTGAAGGGTGGGTGACCCCCACAGCACTTAAGCCACAATTGGCCCATTGTGCATCCTTCCGAGGTTCAGACTTCCTTCTGGCTCGTCATCCAGCCTACTTGTTTGAAGTAGGCGATAACGTCGCCGGAAGTAAGCTCCCTCATGCTGGCTTGTGTTAGCCTGTACTCGCCGAATACCGAAAACCTAAAATGAGAGAGTGTCGGACATTCACAAAGAATGTGTTCGACAGTCTCATCTTCCTGTTCACATCCTTTACAGAGTGAAGTGTCAGACAGACCCAGTCTGTAGAGGTGTTTTCTTAGGTGGCAGTGACCGGTCAGAATACCCGTGGCTGTCCGAAGGTTATGTCTGTTCATAGTCACGTATTTTTTGGCAACTTTGCTGTCCGGATACTGCAGCAGTTCCTTGGCAAGCCTGCAACCTTCTGCATCGTCCCATCTACCCTTAAACTTATCAAGGGAGTGTTCCTTCATTAGGTCAATCATAGCCGACGCCCACAGACCAATGAAAGTGCCAGGTCCCAAGAGTTTTTGGGTGGCTGTTTTCCTGGCTAGCGAGTCGGCAATGTGGTTACCTTTCGATTTACTGTGCCCCTTGATCCAGCCTAGAGTGACTTCGTTATTGCTACAGGCTTCGATCAGGGACAGGTGACACTCCAGTACTAGGCCTGATGTGATACGTGGTCTGTTCAGGACTAGTAGTGCTTGTCTACTATCCGTAAGGATGTGAATTTCATTACCTGTGTTTCTTTTGGTAATCTCTTTTGCGGCGATGTAGATAGCAGTGAGCTCTGTTTGAGCAACGAGCAACGCTGACATTACAGCCCATCGCCCATTTGATGTTAAGATTCAGAGATCTGGAGTAAATTCCACATCCTGAGCCCATATTGGTTTTTGGAGCCATCCGTGAAGATGCGGAGTGCGCTTTCTTCTGATGTGTCTTGTGTGTTATATTTCATGATTACCTTGTAGTGCCTGTGGAAGGCATATTGTGGCGAGATTGCGTCCGTATTTGCCTGCAGTAGTGGGACCTCATTAAGTGCCTCACGCCATAGGTTACGTCTCAATCTACCAGATCCTACGTC
>CAJUYI010001983.1:0-39228 GCA_910591695.1 Galerucella pusilla
CTTTCCAATGGTCAGATCTTCTCTTTTTCTCGGCTTTACTTATTTCTAGAAATGAAATGGTGACATGCCAAGAGTTCCTAGAATTATTGGACACCGATATGTTGAGTACTCAGCTGAAAAGTCATTTTAAATTTCAAGATTTACGCTTCGGGTTGTATTTATTATTTTAATTAAGCAATATAGATGTTCGAAATGATGAAAAACATGCAAAAATCTTATGTTTTGAAGGGTAGACCTTAACTGTCATTCTTGTCAGAAAAAACCACTTTTTGTTGGCCACATTGACCTTAGACTGAACTCCTCTATTCCAATAGGACATGTCCACCAACTGACAAGTTGACTCTAATTATTACAGTTGTCCTGAGAAACAATTTTTTGGATAGATTTTAGATTTGTAATTTGGTTGTTTTGTATTAATTTAATGATCCTTTTTATCATGAATATTTAAATATATTTTTTAAAATACCTTAGCAATTAAAACAATGTCAATGAAAGCACCAAATCAAAAATGAATTAACTTAAACACAATCAAAATAACTATTAAGAACCACGTGCTGTGCAAAAAAAAAACTCTTGCTTATCATCAGACTCATCAGGGCAACTGTCACATAACGTCACGTCCCATTTGTCAAAATCAATTTGAAGATTAGCTATCCACAACAGGGAAGTCTATTCTGTAAGTATGTACGATGCCGTTGATGAACGAATATCGCTTACGAACGAATTCCTTGTTAGAAATCGCCGTTCATAAACGACAGCCAGAAACGTCACTTTGGGTATACAAATTTGTCTATTTCTGTGGCCCACCTGAACTGTTAAATTTCTTAGTTTGCCAGGTTTTTTCAAATAGTCCAGTTCGTCTGCCCAACATTTGTTTTCACTAAATAACATGTTATTTTCTAGCTCGTTTAAGTATAGGTACATTTCGTATTGACTTCTACTTATTTTGTTTGATCGTTTCTTTTTTTCTTCCATATTGATGGAATTTTTTCAAGTAAGAAATTCGTAACATCAGCTATGCTTTTCCTTTATCTAACCATAACAAAGAGCCATAACCTCAAATTGCAGATGAAAGTTGAACAACGTTGTCACATTGCAAACTATTCCAAAGTTGGTAAAAATATTGACATGAAAAACACAAAAAAAAAACTATCACAGTCCATAATTATTTACATTTATGGGTTTGTACAGTAGGCGTTCCCATCCACTACGGCTACTGTTGTCCAATCTTTCAGTAGCCTTCGAATGGTGAAGACCTGGCTGAGAAGTACCTAGAATGGGAGAGGACATATTGACTGGGTTGAGTTTGATGAGCGTTCATCGTAAATTCTCTAAGGAAAATCAGAACTAATTAGAATATTTTTCTAAGCAAATGATTTCAATTACTTTAATGATAAAGCACTGCTATAATTATACATAATTTTCTCAAAATTGTGTTTTCATCTACCTGAACGACCATGGTTTGCCCCAGCCCCAGTTTTGATCATGGGTACGCCAGTGCGAACACAGATACCGTGACACAAGAATTAAAAAGTCTTAGAATTATCAACTATAATAATAACATATAAACTTTATACACATCAATGTTTCATTTTATTATTACTGCTGGATATTTGCACAAACTATATTATTGAGGATAACATTTCTTTTTAGCGGTAGCTAGAGTGTCATTGAATAGAAGACTGGGTTGTTTAGAACCAAACTTACCACAAGACTCCGAGTCACAAAAAATTATTAATGCTATTAATACCTTCTTTTGGAATGTGGCTGAAGTCGAATTGAAATTTCCAGTCTGGAGGTTTTACAAAAACAAAGCTTTCAAAAAGTACATTGGGGCATTAGAAGAATTTAGATCGTAAGTATATAATTATTTTCATATCACATGTTACGATTTTTTTGAGCTAAATAAAATACCTACGTCCAGTTTAGTAGACTAAAAACTGCTCAAGAAATGTTAAGTTATGAATTTGATATGTATAAACGGAGAAATAACGTAATATGGGAAGACGCATTGTTTACTTTAACCTATTATAAATTACTGAAACGGATAGTCTAAGTAAGAAATAACGAATAAGAAACAAAAAAGCCCATAACTCTTCTGCATTGTCAGAAAAGCCTGGGTAGAAATGTTGTCCAGGTGTGTCTTTCAATTCAGTTTGGAATCAAGGGTCACTCCCAGTTATTCAATTTCTTTGGATATATCTAGTTCTTTTCCGAACATCAGTACTTTATCTTGTGGGAGAAGTCTTCTATTTGTGGAAGTGGCTAGTTTTTTTTTATTAATTGGAAGCTCCTCTTCAAGGCACCACTCCTCCACAATTCTTAGTACTTACTTCTTGTAGGACATTTAAAACTACCTCTGGAAATTTAATAGTGGTGACAATCACTATGTCGTCCACAAAGCCCTGCGTCTTGATCATTCAACTTGCAGAGCAAGTCATCCACAATTAGTTCTCATGAAAGTAGTGGAAGTACTCCACCTTGAGGACATCCCTTAGTTGTCCTAGCGGTGTAAGTTTTATCATGCATATATGCTGTTATTCTCATATGCTCGACAATTGATCCAATTCATTTGCATATGGTGCTGTTAATGCCTCGTGTTTAAGGGAGGTTGTCTAAAGCATCTTCGAGCCTATAAATACTGTAAGGACTACTTTCTTGACACCAAATTATACAGGGCAGATTCTCCTGATTTCCTTGCTTGATTAGCCCATTGTAGTCTATGCTCCTTAGCACTCCTTCTTGCACATAGATTTGTAAAAAAATTTCCATGGTTTTCACCATGAACGAAGTCAGACTGATCGGTCGGTAGGATTTAGCCTGGGTGTACGTTCCTTTTCCTTGTTTAAAAATAAAAACCAACTTTGACCTTGCTTTGCAATTGGTACCTATATACCCTAGAGTAAGGCTGCTTCGAGGTATTATACCGCTAAAAGACCCACTATGATTTCTAATCCCTCTTGCAGGAGCTTGGAGATTTTGCCATCTGGTCCTGGAGTTTTGTAGGGGTCAAATGAGTTTGCAGCCCATCTGATAAGATGGGGTCTGTATATCTCATTCGTGAGCTCACAGTCTTCTTAGGCTGCCTTTATTTTGGTAACCGGCACGTCGTCATAGCTTGACTCTATCTTTACCAAACTTGGAAAGTGCAGGAGGAGGTGCTCTAGAGCCTCGGCCTCAGTATTTGAATACTCTCCGTTCGGCAATAGAATAGAACAAAGTTTGTTAGAAGTACCCTTTCTATCCGATCCGGGCATTTAGACGGCCCTTCGCAGTGGCAAAAGGTTCGTCTAAAAACCCTAATCCGTTCTTTTTCATAGATCCGTCTAAATGTGGACATTGTCATATAAATTCTACTGCTACTGGCACATCCATCTCATTAGACGGACCGAGAAAACAGACTGTCCGCCTAAGTGGAAACAACTATTAATGATTTCCCACTAGATGTTCTAAGCGTAGGCGTATTTACCCACATTCGCAATGTCAAGTTCATTAGTGTATGAATAGTCAAATCATGTTTGTTTTCAGACCAAACAATGAAGAGGACTAAATCCTATAACAGGGTAGATAATTAAATTTGCTCAAATAAAAAAAATATTCAATTCCAACGAATGACCCCGAATTAGTTTCACATAGCTACAGATCTTAAATTCTAGGACAAACGTAGGCGTTCCATCTTTCTGGCTTCCAGAGTGGTTAACGTATATAAATATATTCGCATTATTTAACATTAATAATTGATCTGATGTAATTGTGTTATTGTTATATAATTTCAAGATATTGAAACTATGTCAATATATTATCGTCTTTAAAAAATTTCACAAATAATAACTAAATATATCAACATGTTGTTAAGTTCATAACGAGAGAAAACATTTCAAAATATTCCACATTCCTCATGTCCTCGCATTGATTATGACAAAATAATTGTTCATTAGCACTTTTCTTATTAGAAAAATACTCAAAATACTTAAATAACTAGTTAATTATAGAGTGTTTCCTCACAAATTTATTGTGATAAACTATCATTGACATTAATCAATATCCATAATGAATAATGCTTGTTTCCATTGATTCTATTGAAGTTATTTGAAACAAACAAAATTAAAACTCACCAAATGTGACCGTTGTGCAAACAGAGCATTAATACGAATCAAATATATCAAAAGAAAACTAACGAGAATTAGCTGGACATATAGTAAATATTTAAACAAATTAAATTGTCTTATTTCATCGGGGCAGAAAATGAGCTTGAGCAGCCCAAGACTATTAGATGCACGAGCCGTAGCTAAGCATGTGTGACAAACAACTGTTTTTCGTCTACCGAATAAACCAAAAATAGAGAAGTGTAACAAAAAAATTTAACATACACTGACGTTTAACTAATATATTCACGGGAAAGTCATCAAGTGAAAGCTGGTAAAAACTTCAAAAATCGTGGCGTTTTAAATTTTCCTTCCTTGGGCTGCAAAACAATACTTTCCGCCCTATTTTTGATGTTTATATGATTGCTTTTCCGAAAAATAGTTTTAGTTGCTATAATTTCTTAGTTTATGGCGTGGAAGCATCCGTTCACTCTGAGGCCTGAGTACCATTATGCTGTTATATTCTGAATTTGGTCTGAACCAGTACACTTTTATTAGTCTTTTTGAGACACTTTCAGTATCTTGCAAAGCTCGTTATCTTATCGATCCCTAGTGTGCCACTTCTTCAAGTACCTCCATAATATCTTGTTTCAAAATGTCGGAAAGAATTTTTTAGTGCCTAATGCTGACGTAGCAGGTGTTCGAAAGCTTTTTCACATTTTTTGCAGAAGTCATTAGGGGCCATCCATAAAATACGTCACACGTTAATGGGGAGGGAGGGTATCACCGAAGTGTGACATTGTGTGACAAGGGGCATGAGGGGGTCAATAGTTTTGTGATGTCACATGATAAAATTTGAAGTACTAAAACGCAAAGTTTGGGTGTGAATTAAAAACTTGATCGAACGAACTTGATCTATATTTATTAATAATTCAGCATTTTATTAGATTATTATGTAATAAAAATAAGTGAATAATGAAAATAGCTGTTTTCTCTCGACTATTTTTAAATACATGCATAAATTTAAAAAATGTGTGACGTCACATCAGGAGGGGGGTTATAGAAATGTGACAACCTGTGACAAGGATGGTGGGAGGGGTTCAAAAGTCCTAAAATTCGTGTGACGTACTTTATGGATGGCCCCTTATTTGAAATTTCAAATATCCACCATATTTACCCCCAAAAGTTTTTTTTGTTTTTCTTTTGTCTATTCTGTGCCATTCTTTTCGGGCGATGTAGCTGCTCCATTGGGTCGATCCATATCTTTTTATTCTGACACCGCTTTTCCCACCAAGTCAAATTTACAACTGAAAAATTTGTAATGGTCACCAATTTATCCTCTGTTTCTATGTGTGCCGGTTGCCTGTTTTCAGACGCCGCACCTGAAATATGATTTCCTACTAATTGCCACGTGCTCAGATTCGAACATATCTTATATATCTTTTTAACTGATTGTTAAGAATTATTTGGAAAACTTTGGACACATTTTGACCTTTGTGCTCAAAAAAAAATACTTTTCAATGTTTTCTTAAGTCACTGAGGTTTTTTTGTTTTGCATCCTGGTACCCCTTCGTGGTTGGTTACCTTGATTTCTTATGCGTTATTTTAGATCACTATTTTTTTGTTTAATTATAGTTTTGCTCAATTACAGTTTCCTGTAACAATTGTCATAGTATGATACTATTATCTTGCCATCTATTGATATTGATAACAAGCTTTACTTAATGCCGCGAATGCGGCAGATGAAGTGAAGGAAAGTAAACTGTTTGTTTACTTCCGGAAATCAATCTGATAATTGACGGCTTTACCACCGTACACTAACTACCGACAAGTAAATTCACTTGCGTCGGAACGTTTGAAAATTTTGGTACATCTTTTCTCTGGAGCCTTACACGTCTGCTATCATAATACAACATTCAATACTCGCTTTAAACTAGCCAGAACTCGCCAGACGATAGGAGGGGTGAGGAAATTTTCGGTAACCCATAAATCGACGAAGTGAATTTACTTGTCGGTAGTTAGTGTACGGTGGCTTTACTGACGGTTGGCGATAAATATAATAACCAATTCATATGCATTGATTTTATCAGCTTCCGTCACGTTTTATGCTGAGGCAAAAACTATTTACACTCTGGAGACATGTAGTCCAAGGTAAATTCTTTTCCGGAAAACGTTCAGAATTTGTAACAATTGCAACAATGTAAACAAACAGCTTTCGGTTTCAAAAAGTGAAAATAAGAACTGGCATTGAACTTAGCTAAAATCAGGAAACTAAAAACCAGTTTTATTTGTTTGGAATTGCATAACTGAATTAATTGTGCTCTTGGCCTCGATTGTACCATCAGACAAATACATTAATATCACCATAGAAATGATGTTAATGTTAATAGATATGTAATAAAATTTTAAAAATATCTAATATGTTATGTATATTGATTGTATAGACAGGAAATGTTTTTTGAGATAAATGTACCTACCTATAATAATGTATACATTATTTGTGAATTTAGATCCATTTTAATTCGTCCATATTAATTTTTATTACTTCACATGAACATACATTAGATATAAACCCCAATTAAACGTTTCTGTTTGCTCAGGTAGCTATTTAATTTGCAAATAATTATTAAGAATTTTATGTAGGTACAATTCCCACTTATAAAATGAACAATTGCATAATATCAACTGAAAAATTGCTGCGTGTGTAAGAGCATCCTTGCCAGATTTTAATAACACTCTTACCACCAAATTATAATTATGAATATTGGTGACAAAAACCAAGTCTTTCATATCGGTAAGCTGCAAAAGCTGTATAAGAATATCACTCCGAGAATCGTAATGCTTATTTTTACGGGTACAAGGTAGGTACAAATCGTGTATGTGACCCTGCATTAGAAAACCATGCGGAGACATTGTTAAACGTTTACAAACCCTCGTCAATCAGTTTCTCAATTTAGCCGTAGCCTTTGTAAATGACATTGATTATATTTACTGTCGCCTCAACATTTTCATAAAGCAATGCAAGTAAATGAAATAAATTTTTGTATAATCTTTTTTCGCAGGTTATGTTTAAAATACATCACACAATCCATTGAAGAAATAAGGACTAAATCATATGTCAACGTAGATGAACAGGATATTTCCATTTTAGAGCAAATTCTCTTAAAAACAGGCAATGCAAAACTGGCTGCAGTATTGGCGCTAGATCTTTTTCTTGTTGGGGTTGATACAGTAAGTAATTTATTCAATTTACAGTTTCAACTAGATACAACAAGTAAGTAAGTCTCAGGACCACTCGCACGAAATCTTCATCTTCAAAATCACCACATATGTATCCTCATATTCATGTCTACTTCGCAAACTCAAACACGTAAACAAAGATATAAAATTGGCTCCGCATTTGATTGTTTCATTTCGACCAGCAGTGCCTTTTTTCAACTGAAATGGGCCCTAGGCACCATCAAATTTTTGGTCCCTGTCTTGCCCCGTATATTGGACAAATTTATTCAATAGTTGAGCGTGACCAATGACAAATAAAGGAGCCCAAGTATTTATGATTTAATAACATTGTTAATAGCTAGCCAGGCAATTGTCAAAATTTTCTTCCTCACTTTTATTCCGAAAAATTTATTGATTATCCCATCCATATTTTTTAAGCTTATTGTCTATTGTCTTTTGTCTTTTTAAATTTTTAACCTCTTTTTTACTTATTCTTTATTGTATGACATGTAATTATTTCATATTTTTTCATTTTATTTTAATTATAATTTTAAAATTGTAATTTATACCTAAAACGGGCTTGCCCGTAAATAAATAAATAAATAAATAAATTATTTGTTTTTAATACATAAATTAGTTTTTTATACAATATGTTGCGAGTTCGTAACTATTTTCACCCACTTTTCGTTTTTATACTGGAAATTATTGATAAGTTATTGCTGAAATGTTAAATAATAATGTCCATTTTATTTATCACAATTTTAGACATCAATAGCTCTTGCATCAACTATATATCAACTATCTCAGAATCCAGAAAAACAGGAAAAATTATTCCTGGAGCTTCAGAACACTCTTCCTAATGAAGATTCGAAAGTGGATATACCCGCTCAAGAAAATATGCCCTATTTAAAGGCTTGCATAAAAGAAACTTTAAGGTATTTTTACACTTTTCGTTTAGAATTTGTAGATGGGGTACACAAATGGTACAAATAATGCTAGCCGTATTATTTAATAAAATTTCTTCAATTTTTAGAATGTATCCAGTGATTATTGCCAATGGTAGAAGTCTTCAATCAGATACCATTTTAGCTGGATATAAAGTTCCCAAAGGGGTAATATATTAAATTAGTTTATTTATCACAGTTTCCACTAATACACTAACATATTTCACTATCTTACGCGAGCTTCGATAACCAAGCTATTTTCTTCATAGATTGAAGGTGACAGTTTAGTGTTATTGTAGTGCAAGTGTAAACTTTGTTCAGTATCGAGTATCGCCAACGGTTCCAAAAACTCAACTTAGTGAATAGCTCATGTTTTCATTAAAAACTAACAGCCCGCCCCGGTTTGCACAGGTTCTTTACATAAAGTATAAAATATTTCACTCCGAGGAGATGTAGCGAGGTGTAATTTTTTGCGATTATTTATTTCATTTGAATTGTATTTTGTAGAAGAGTAAAAAAATGTGCATGAAATGCTTAATTTGTAATTAAATTATTTTAATTTTTAAAGTGGTCTCCATTGGTTGACAGGCGAGTGCAATCATTAATATCAATTAACCTGTTTGAACGCGGTTGCCAGGTAATTGGGACCAGAAAAAGGTAATCTACTGAGGTGTTGCACATTGTGTATATTATAAACTTTTCACTGGAATTTGCTTTGTTTGGTAGGCACGCCGGCAAAATTATTGAAAATAATAATTTATTATAATTTTAATTAATTAGAATCGTGAACATTTTTAGGGGGTTGCCTTATCAAATCATGATCAGAAACTTATTTCATTCGATAAAATATCACTTTTATCTGGTTGACACACTAGTGAAGGACGAATTTACTTCAGTTCTTAGACTATACATATTAAATCAGATTTAAAAGTACCTTAAATTTTTTAAGTTTCAGTAACATTTTTATAACAAGTACTCAAATTTGATGTATTTAGAAGATGCGCAGGAAAACAAGTAACATCTGCACCAAAATATATAATAAAATCAAACTTTTTACTTAGACTACTGATATATACACAGTCCATGCTTTAACGGTACCCACTTGGTTTACTTGTATAGAGCCTGCCTAAAAATAGTTCAGATTTTTTTTACTTCACCTGTTTCTTCTTCCTCGATGTTTAGTTGTCTTATTTTAGATAAGCGACAAGCTACAGACCAATGACCTTTTTTTTCGGGCCGAGATGGGAAACTCATGTTCGACTGGATCCTTAACCAGTACCCAGACAGTGTTGTACTCATCCCCACGGAGATGCCTACCAACCAAACCCACCTCAAACTCGCCGCTACTCCCGCCTTGAAATCACTACCCTAGCATACTTCAAGACGGGCGGCGGTCCCTCACACACTCTCCGTCATCTTCTCCCTTCTATCACTCCTACCTCTCTTATGCCATAGCGAGTCCTTCTCTTTCCCTAATCATGCTCTCTACTACGCCACTTATATCCATCCATTCCTCCTCGCCCCTCAACATAATCTCCACCATATTTTCCCAATACACCGCCTCTCCCACTTCTCCATAACTTCCTCATTCTTCCAACATTTAAATACATGTCCCACATCATCCTCCACTTTACATCTCTCGCACAATCCAGTTTCTCTTTTCCCAATTTTGTGGAGGTAACCCATGCCCTGTGAGCACCTGCGTCAAGAAGTAGTTCACCTCTCCAAATTTCCGGTCCAACCAATTTCTCCTGCTCTCAATCGCTCCTTTCAGCTCCTCTCTGCTCGCACCCTTCCAGCGTTTCTGTCTGGCTCTAGCCATCAAGTCCAATGGATTATATCGTGACAGCACTGCTGCTGCCAGTCCACCCACTGTCCTGTACGAATGCACCACCCTCAAAAGTCTTCCTCTCTGCACCCGCAGGAGTGGTCTAACCCTCGCATTCACCCCTGCTTTCTCACCCCACACTTCCGCGCCATACTCTGCTCTACCGTCCTACCAATTATCCTCCTCTTCCATTCTCCCGGTCCTTCCACATTACCCATCAATCTTCCCAGCCATGCTGCCCTTACTTTTGCCTTCTGTGCAGCCTTCAACATATGGTTTTTGAAGGATAATTGGCTATCCAACCACACCCCCAGATATTTCACCGCTTCCTCCATCCGAATTTTCGTTCCCTTCACCATCACCCCCACCTCCCTTGCCTTGCTCCGCCCCTTTACCAGTAGCCCCACCGTCTTATCCTCAGCCACTTCCAGTTCACACCGCTCTTCACCACAATCTTCCTACACATCCTCTCCGCCTTTGTTTCTATCTCCACCTCTCCCTTTGCCGTACATACCAGACAGACATCGTCCGCATACACCGTAATCTCACATCTCTCTTCACATGCTATCCCACAAACTTCATCAAACACACACTTCCAAAGCGTCGGTCTCAGAACCGAGCCCTGGGGCACTCCAATCTCCGTCCCATACCTTTTCCCCCTAGTGTCCACTATCGCACGCCCCGTCAGGTAGTCCTCTACTAGATTAACTAGCCCCTCCCCTACTCCAAGCTTTGTTAACGCGCCCAACACCGCCCGTTTACTGACACTGTTGAACGCGTTCCCCACGTCGAAGAACACATGCATTGCCAATTTCTTATTCCTACCGTTACCCTGCCTAGCCCTTTGCACCAAGTCCACCACCCTGCCTAGCGCTGAGATGCATGACTTCCCTTCTACAAACCCATGATGGTTTTCCCCAAAACCCTCATTCCTATCAACTTCCTCCTCAATCCTAACCTCTATTATCCCCTCCATCAATTTACCCAATCCACACAGCAGGCTGAAGGGCCTGTAGTCCCCACCCGCTCCCCATCCCTACCCGTCTTCTTCACAAGGATCACCCTGGCCACCTTCCACCTTTCCGGGAACTCTTCCTTCCTCAGTATCTTGTTAAACAGTTCCAAAAAGTATTCCCCATTGTCATCCAACAGCCTCTTCAGTATTCTGGGCATCCCGAATTCTGCCCTCCACACCTCCTTCTACCCCTGTAAACCAATAATTAATGACCTAGCTTGTTACATGCCTTACATATTGATTTATTCGCTGGACATCTCTCTCTCTCTCTCTCTCTCTCTCTCTCTCTCTCTCTCTCTCTCTCTCTCTCTCTCTCTCTCTCTCTCTCTCTCTCTCTCGGGTGGCTTTCCTCCTCAGGCTGTTTTGTTCGTGAGTTGAATTTGAATCTATCGAATATAGTATTTCTACGAGGAATAAAGTGTGCTTCAAAGCTGTCAAGGATTTCCTTTTATGTATTTGGAGCATTACAGAATTGGACCATTATTTCTTCTGCCTGTTCTCCCATTAAATAGATAAGGATATTTATTTTTTTCTTCATCTGACTTCTCATCTTGTCCTGAGACCGATATGAACCTCTCAAAGCGCTTACGCCACTGGGGCAATGATTGTGGCGAATTAATATTAAATTTATCTGGTGAGGGCACATGAATGGGGATGTTATTATTACTAACGTTAACGGTTGGAATATCATCTGAATCACTTATTTGATGCTTTTATATCAGGGATGGTTCTTCCGACACCTGGGTTTTCGTTAAACCGCTGCCAACATGTTTAGTTACAAATTACAAACTCATATATAACTTTATTCAAAGCTACTAAAAAAGAACGTCAAAAATATGTAAATCAGTTATCTGTCAAATTGGCGCCAACATCCTAATGACATTTCTAACTATACAGGGTGTTTCTTAAGTAATCTAAAATATTATATGGGGCGCTTCGTTACACAATTTTAAGACGAAAAGTTCATATAAACATGTGTGATAGGTGTTGTCGTTTATGAGATACAGGGTGTTGTACGTGAAATTAATTTTTCTTGGTGACGCTACTGATTTATATTTTTTTATTATTTTATTACAAGCAACATGTGTTAAACATAAAGAAAAAATAATACATTTCAAAGCAAATGTTCAAAATGTCCACCTTCAGCTAAAATGCAAGCATCCGCTCGATGTCTAATGGATTGTCGAATACGTTCGAAGATACCAGGATTGTTACGAATAACATTACAGCCGTCTATGATACGATTTTGAAGATCTTGTACGTTTAATATCAGTGTTGTGTAAACAAGCGATTTCAAATATCCCCACACACAAAAATCCAGAGGATTGTGTCCAGGTGATCTAGGGGGCCACGGGTGTGGAGATCCTCGTCCGATCCAATGGTTTGAAAAAACATTATTTAAAAACTCGCGTACAATCACTGAAAAATGTGGAGGAGCTCCGTCATGCATGAACCACATGCGCCTTCTAATAATAATAGGTACATCTTCCAAAAGAAGTGGAAGTTCATTTTCTAGAAAATGTTGGTATGTCTCACCGGTTAACCGTACAGGAAGGAAAAATGGTCCAATTAAATAATCATCGATGATGCCAAGCCAAACATTGACCGAAAATGTTTGTTGAAATCGTTTTACACTTATGGTATGTGGATTTACATCTGCCCATATGTGGTCATTATGAAAATTCATAATCCCATGTCTAGAAAAGTTGGCTTCATCCGTAAATAGAATATTGGCAACAAAATTCGGATTGTTCGCGATTTCACGTAAAATCCATTGACAATACTGTATGCGTAATGGATAGTCAGTAGGTAACAAATGTTGAACACGTTGAACGTGATATGGATACAATAAATTATCTTTTAGAATATTCCAAACAGTTTTGTTACTAACATTTACTTCATCTGCAACTTTTCTTGGACTCCTTTCTGGATGTTGGTCAATAATTTGAAGAATCTGGTTTTCCAATTGGGGATTTCTCACAGTTCTGGGTCGTCCAATAATATTCTTCGATTTAGCAAAAGTTCCAGTTTCTTGTAAACGAATATGTAACTTAGTAAACGTATCTGAACATGGTAAACGATTATTTGGATAACGCTGGGCATACGTACGTCTAGCTTCTAAGGCATTACCATTCGCTAATCCGTACAAAAAATGCATATTAGCCATTTCAACATTAGTAAACACTGGCATAGTTATTAACTGAACACAGAATCAATCAAATAAAAATGTACGATTTTTGCGTTGGTTTTCAAATTTGACACTTGTCAACGTTGCTAGTAGCGTCACCGGGAAAAATTAATTTCACGTACAATCAGAACTGACTTATTTCAATAAATTCAACACCCTGTATCTCATAAACGACAACACCTATCACACATGTTTATATGAACTTTTCGTCTTAAAATTGAGTAACGAAGCGCCCCATATAATATTTTAGATTACTTAAGAAACACCCTGTATAACTCAACTATATCTATATGTCTAACATAACAGAAGATAAATTAAATAAATTGTTTTGATGCAGACCCACGTAATATTTCCTCATCTAGTTGTTAGTAATATAGAAGAATATATACAACAGCCCGAAAAGTTCATACCTGAAAGATGGTTAAAATCCAGTCATCCAGAATGTCCTGCGAACCAAGAAAAGATACATCCCTTTATCGCTCTTCCATTTGGTTATGGAAGACGATCTTGCTTAGGAAGAAGATTTGCAGAAGTTGAATTGAATATTCTTTTGGCAAAAGTAAGTTATATTTAAATATTATATAAATCATAAATATCTGAATTATGTATATAGATTTATGTTAAACTCACGATTGAATCAAATATTTGGAAAGCATGAACAAACTGTGGAGACCTGGAGCCGAGAGCATTTATCATAGACACCCCGCCGAGGCTTTGGGTACTAATAGATAACGTTATTCCCCACTTTTAATTCCCATTATGGCACACCTAAAGTTTATCTTTCAGAGAGTAATTAATATCCATGCTCCTGCTCCTAGGACCTGCTCATAGGACCCACTTTAATTCTTGTTTTATGACGTCAAAGAGGTCACCAAAGTAAACGAACTCAATATGCCACACCATTATGGCGTCATTTCAGGTCCATCATACTGACCGAAACGTGTAATTTTTCTACTGTGGACATGGATAATAGGCACCGCGATGTTGTTTCGTGATCTTTGTTAACAATGAACTGTAGAACAAAGATTTCATGAGGCAAACATGTCATTTTTTCCGGCCTGAGATGGGAAACTCATGTTCGAATGGGTCCTAATCAGTACCCAGACAGTGCTGGACTAATTCCCAAGGGAATTCCTACCAACCAAACCCATCTCAAACTTGTCGTTACTCCCGCCTCGGAATCACTACCCTAGCGGAGGTCCCTCACACACTCTACGTCATCTTCTCCCTTCTATCACTCCTATTTCTCACATGACATATCGAGTCCTTCGATCTCTTTCCCTTATCATACTTTCCACTACGCCATTTACCTCCATCCATTCCTTGTCCCTTAACATTATCTTCACCATGTTTTTCCAATACATCGCCTCCCCCAGTTTCTTTTCCATCTTCTTCATCACTTCCTCGTTCTTCCAACATCTGAACACATGTCCCACATCATCATCCACTTCACAACTCTCGTACACTCTTTTCCCAATCTTGTGGAGGTACCCTACCCTTGAACCATGTGAGCACCTGCGTCAAGAAGTAGTTCCCCTCTCTGAATTTCCGGTCCATCGAATCTCTCCTGCTCCCAATCACTCCGTCATTTATAGCAATGGACATGTACATATAATAGTTTTAGAGCTATGGTTTTGACTGCGTTTCAGTTATGTCGTTTGGTTTATGCCAGAATGAAAGTAACTTCAATCAATGAACATTTTATTAGGCAAATTTGTTATCAGCGGACAAAGTTTTTAGTCGGCTAGTCATTATACTACGTTATACTTGACGATGAAATTTAGATGAAACATTCAATCGACACAGCCACAGCAAAAATATGGATTCTTTTGACATTTTATTTAATTTTTATGGACATCTAGATTGACAAAAAGATGTAAAAGCGAATTCGTAATTGTAACTTCAACTATCTTAATGAAGATGGACTGAGTTTTAATTTATATTATAAGAAGGGCGTTTCAAGTCTGTTTAGCTGCTTTGGGGAAATTTGGATACCGGGCTCAGGCGATAAAGGAAAGCAAGTTAAATATATGAGGGGTACGTCCTAATGCATGGATATCGAACCGACTTGCACTCCTAGCGCAAGTCTGGAGCATTATAGCTTATCTAATGTCAATTTGGAATGGACAATAATTAAAAAGCTCCGACAAGGGTCCTTTGAATTTTTTTTGAATGAAAACTAGGTGACCTAAATCGACACCTGTCACCGCTTAACTGATACATATCACCGTTATTGCGTTTTAATGAGGTTAAGTTGGGCTCTTCTCTTCGTTTTAATGGGTAATATAGGAAACGATAATATGCCCAGCTTTTACAGAAAATTTGCTAGTCTTGTCCTAGGCAATCGAATATCTCCAGTTATGATCACTTGAAGTAAACTTGACTTGTTAAATCAATAAATTGTTGATAAGGAATATAGAAACACAAAGGTGAAAAGTTTAATTTGTGTATACGATGTGTATTGTTTAAATTGCAATTTATTCAAGTAGAAAATGCTTCAGCCGCGTTTTGGATTAGTCGTCAACGACTTAATTTTTAAAAGGGACTGATTTATTTTTAAAAAATTTCATCTTCACTATATGTACCATTAAACTTTCATAATTAATGAAACATTGAATAAGTTTGCTCCAAATATTAATAAACTCTTTTTTTCAGATATTCAGAAGATACAAGGTAGAATATAATTATGGACCATTAACTTATAAAATAAGTCCGACCTACGTTCCAGAACAACCATTGAAATTCAAACTCACAAAAAGACAACCTAAATCATAGAAAAATAGTATGCGAAACTGAAAAATGTTTGTTTAGCATGAATGTTCAAAATACTTTAATTTAATTTCACACAAAAGTCACTGAAATTGAAAAATATTAGAAATGTAATTAATTATATAATTATAAGAATTATTATAATATTATTAGTATAAATTATTATATATAATTATAATTTACATATAATACAGGTCTTATTTCAATGACTTTCCTTAGTTTTTACTAGGTAGTTCATTAAAATAATTTAAACAAAAAAAAAGATTTTTCAATCATTTACAGAAAGATGGTGATGATAACATGAAAAAATCAGTTGAACGAAGGCGCTGGTATCGTATTATGGTTGTGATATTTATCGCTCGGTGTATTTTGAATCTAATTTAATTGGTTGGTGTAGTTTATTGTGTTACTGTAAGTACTTAAGTACTTTCCATTTTTAACTTTGCTATTTTTCGTCCCGAACAATGTACGGCGGCAAGGAATCGCCTTCTTTACAGGGTAAAAGATCCCCCACACAGGGGCTGCCGCGACCGATACGAAATCGAGACGAGCCGATGGACATAGTATACATCGAAAGTAAGCTTTCTGAGCATATTTTATATTGGCAGCCGTTTGCTAAATTAATTAAAAATTACTTTTTTCAAATTTCCCATTTTACGTAATACGACCCTGCTATCCCCTCGAGCAAGGAATTATTTCACTAAAACACGGTATACATCAAAAGTTATCCTTTCGACCTACGAACAAATTTTGTCTTTTATTGTCGTTTGCGAAAACAATCGTATCATCTCTTTATTTTTGATTTTCATATTGTCACGGCTTTATCAATAAAATAGTACTTTTTAGATGGATTTCGAGAAATAACAATTGAAATAAGATATACCATCTAAGATTAAATATTTCCTTCAGTATGCATGTATATTATATGTATATATCGTTCACCATTTTTTTAAGTACGCACGCCACTGATCGATCGGGTGCGGTCGGAACTTTAGGCTGCCAAGTCTGGCTGCTGTCTTTACACCGCTGCTTATCTATGGTCCGAACCCCCGATCTGTGCTATCAACTATATTGGGACAGACTTTCTTTTTCTTTTAAAAGAAGAAGCAAAAGAAGAAGTAAAAAGTGTGAAGTTGTGAACATAACCTGGTTTGGGCAAACAAATATATTTCGCTTACTGTTTATGTGTGTTTAATGATGGATGAAAGTAAAGGTACACCAGAGAGTGACTTCAGTATTGAATGTTTCCAAAATTATGCAGCTCCCGAAGTTTTTATTCAAGGTCTTGCAGGAATAGTAGACCAACAAGATGTAGAAATTATGATAAGAGCTCAAAAACAAATGTAAGCTGACAGTATTATTCTATAATAAAATTTCGAACTGCTAAGAATGGTCAAGTACTATAAAATTAGATATACTCAGTTGAATACTATTAATGTTAGAAAGAGAAATTTCCAATAATCAATTACCTGCGATATCAAGATAGCATCAAAAGTTTTTATCCAGGTTTTCTTATGATTTATCATTGGAATAGTTATTAATCGATACACACCAAACTGAGTCATACATATTTTGTAAACAAAAATAATCATACACAAAAAAGTAACAACAAACGCGTTTTATTAACATTTTCAAAATAAGCGAGAAAAAAAGCGCTATCCCAATAAAAACCGTTCCTGAAACGTGCACTTCACTGGATTCCATTTCTAGTAGACTATCATATCCTTAGAATGTCCTAAAATAAAATATTATATTTCACATTTTACCAGAGATGTGGTCTTAAACTTCAAAATATTATTGATTGTCTAGTTGTTATATTTTTTTCGTTGTGTCAGATAGGGACCAAAAATTATTTTATTATCAGTTAATCTTGACAAGAAACGTCGAAATAAAAAAATAAAAAACATTATTGTGGTTTGATTCCCAAATTATTCATAAACATTTAATAGTTTTATTAAAATTTTCTTGTAAAAAATTTAAAAGCAGGTTAATTAAAATTTATAAGCAGGTTAATTTCTATTCATTCAGTATACAAGTAGTGATGTTTGTTTGTATGCTAGAAAGTAAATTTAATATGGATTAAATTAGTTAATAGAGGAAGCTCTAAAATGTCTAAATGATTTTCAAGTAAAATATCACTTGATAAGAAAACCTAGAAGACCAAATTATCAAATATTATTACAGAAACAACAGTATGTCTTTCAAGTATCAGTTGCACTTCAGTTTTATGGCTGTGCTAGGCATAAGGGTTAACTATTTACCTTTGACACTGGCGAAAGCCAACTGTCATTTGATACAAAGCCAAATCACAAATAAGTTACTAGATTTTTTCATGTATGCAATGCATTAAGTGGTTCTTTAATAAGTAATGCTTAAGCTGCAGTGACAAAACAAGTGAGATAATTTAGTGCTTCTTAAATTTAAACACTAAACATTTATATCATTCATGAAATTAACAACAAACCACCTAAATGGATCAAGTGTGCTTTAGATATTTAGGAGGAATTGAATACAGTTTACATTCTATTGATTTAAACATTGTTTTGCCAAAAGGGTATTTTTTTAACACATGAAATAAGTTTTCAATCAGCACAATAACTTCAATATGCAAAAAACTTGGAACTAGTACACTTTTAGAAGTTCTTGATGAATAGAAAAAAATGAGAGAGTGTATCAAGGAGTGTATATTTTAACCTGTCTAGGTGTATATCCCATCTATAGGAAATACCTACGTACAATAATTTCCTTAGTACTCAATTATTTTTCAAGATATTTGTGATTATGAAGTATTGAATTTATATTAATCAATTTAAGGTTACAACGTTTCGAAAAAACCAATGAAATGTTGACAAATTGCAATGCATTGAGTATTTCAAGATTGAAAACTGTAGTACCGGAATTTAAAAAACATATCCAGCTGCTTTCAGAAACAAAGAAAGATCTAGATTACATTTTTAAAAAGATCAGAATAATTAAGACAAAACTTTCTTCGCAATATCCAGAAGCATTTGCAGAAGCAATTAGAAGTAGTTTTGCCGAAGAATGTGAAGAAGAAGAAATAGAAGAAAAAATTAAACAAAAAACAGATGATAATAGAAGAAGTTTACATATTAAATCTGACAGTGTACAGTCACAATTTGAACCAAGTAGAAGAGCCTCAGAATAGTGTATTTATAGGAATATTGATATTTATTTGAATAAAAATGTGATATTAAGTTTTGTTGAATCAAATAATAATTTTCAAAGGTAATACCACGTGTGCTTCAAATTTTATCGATAATTTTTTCTTTTCCACGAAAACTTGTTTATTTGGCAAAAATATGACGTATGTGAACTTAGCGTCTCATATCTCAGCGTCTTATAATTTGAAAAGAGTTCTTACAGCGTCCAACATAGTTCTAGAGTTCCTGATACATTATATTTATAGTTCTGTTGAATTGAGTACCGGAAACAGCTTTCAAAAAAATGAGACGCTGACGACCGGAAGTTAGCGTCCCAAAGTATAAAATCAAAAAAATCGAGCAGAAACGGTTATTCAAAGTATAGTTCTAGAGTTCTTGTTTATTTATATCGATACATTCTTAGAATTCAAAGTCGGACATCTCTCAGACGGTTTTTATAGATTAAAAATCATGCTAGTTTGATGCTGTCGTACGAGAGCGGATTCTAGCTTCTGTGAGGATTAAAAATAATCATTAATGTCCCAATACACGATTCCCTAGAAAGTTCTAATCGTTAACGCTCTGCAGAATATTTTTAATTATTATTATTCATGAAAAACCATCTCAATAGTGAGACGCTGTCCTTCTTGACCGAGTTCTCCCTTTTCGTATCAAATCAGAATGATACTGGCTATCCAAAATACGATTCCCGCCTAAAGAGTTCTGATCGTTAACGCCCCGCAAAATATGATTTCCAGATGAACTCGGCCATCTGGAAATAAAATTTCAACAAAATGGTGCTCCTGCACATTATTATGGTGCAGTAAGACGTTACCTAGTTTGAGTATAAAATATCTCCCCACTAACTGAATCATATTACGCAACCACCATAATATACCGGCTTATTATTGATTTAATATATTGAGGTGGAGAATTATTTCCACACGGTGCGGTAAAATTAATATTCCACACTAAAATATGTGTGAAAAATTCAATTTTCCGCCCGCTCGTAGAAAAAATATTTTTCGAGGTCCCACTATTGTGTATCATTCTGACTCGATACGAAAAGGGAGAACTCGGTCTAGAATGACAGCGTCCCACTATTGTGATGGTTTTTCACGAATAATGATCATTAAAAATATTTTGCGGGGCGTTAACGATCAGAACTCTTTAGGGAATCGTAGTTTGGATAGCCAGTATCATTCTGATTCGATACGAAAAGGGAGAACTCGGTCTAGAATGACAGCGTCCCACTATTGTGATGGTTTTTCACGAATAATGATCATTAAAAATATTTTGCGGGGCGTTAACGATCGGAACTCTTTAGGGAATCGTATTTTGGATAGCCAGTATCATTCTGACTCGATACGAAAAGGGAGAACTCGGTCTAGAATGACAGCGTCCCACTATTGTGATGGTTTTTCATGAATAATAATAATTAAAAATATTTTGCGGGGCGTTAACGATCAGAACTCTTTAGGGAATCGTATTTTGGATAGCCAGTATCATTCTGATTCGATACGAAAAGGGAGAGCTCGGTCTAGAAGGACAGCGTCTCACCATTGAGATGGTTTTTCATGAATAATAATCATTAAAAATATTCTGCAGAGCATTATTGATTAGGGAATCGTGTATTGGGACATTAATGATTATTTTTAATCCTCACAGAAGCTAGAATCCGCTCTCGTACGACAGCATCAAACTAGCATGATTTTTAATCTATAAAAACCGTCTGACAGATGTCCGATTTTGGATTCTAAGAACGTATCGATATAAATAAACAAGAACTCTAGAACTTTACTTTGAATAACCGTTTCTGCTCGATTTTTTTGATTTTATACTTTGGGACGCTAACTTCCGGTCGTCAGCGTCTAATTTTTTTGAAAGCCGTTTTCGGTACTTAATTCAACAGAACTATCAATATAATGTATCAGGAACTATAGAACTATGTTGGACGCTGTAAGAACTCTTTTCGAATTATGAGACGCTGTGATATGAGACGCTAAGTTCACATACGTAAAATATGAAAACAAACCGATTGATAAAATCACGAGTCCGTTAGGACGAGGGATTTTATCTAAATTCGGTTTGTTTGAATGTTTTTGCCTCAAATAAACAAGTTTGAGTGATGAAAATAAAAAATTACCTATGTGATAAAATTTGAAGAGCGAGTGTATTTGGGAAGATTATTTTTTTCAACAATTTAAAATTTTGTATTACCTACCTGAATGTTCAATATTCTCTTGGGTGATGGCACTGAATCGGTTTGTGTTCATTTTTCAATAAACTTCGAAGCACTTTTAGTTGTCAATAATGACAAATTCAAAGTAAAAATTTGACGTTTCAATGTAAACAAGGTATTATCGGTGAGGAAGCAGAATTATCAGTATAATACCGAATGATTGGCTAGAATAATGTATTGCTATTGGTTAAAACCACCAAAATGTCAGATTTTGACAAGTGAAAAAAATAATCTTACATAATTATTCCTGAAGTTTTTATATAAATGAGAACATCATTGTTGAAGACTATGCACACATGCATAACCTACCTTGATTATGAAACTATTAAATCAATAATATTCCAGTAACTGAACACTGAAAATATCAAAAGCTCCTGAAAAGTCGTTGAAGACTTCACTTTGGGCTCAATTTTTAGGTCTCGGCAGTTGTTTTTAAACGAGAAAAAACTTAACGCGATTGAGTTTACGGAAGGGGGGGGGGGGTTAGGTTAGGTTTGTGGGTCTATAAGGCCCTCCACTGCGACTCGCAAGAGTCTATTGTGGCTCACACCTATTCAGATTTCACCAAAAAAATTCTGGCCTTATGGATAACTTTTTCCAAGTAAGTTTCATATCTAGGATAATCCCCAAATATTTTACTTCCGCTGCAAATGGAATATCCTCACCATTGTAGGAAAGTGGTGGAAGATCCTCCAACTTCCTTCTCCTAGTGAAGGGAACTATTACAGTTTTGCCAGGGTTAACAGACATCTGTTCCCTCTGACACCATTTTTAGTCTTGAGTGGACAGTTTTCATAGCAAGAGGGGATACAGTATCCATGTCTCCTGGGAAGTATGCAGAGCAGGAGACTATGTATGTCATACCATTTTTCTCCGGTAAGTACATCTGGACTGCAAAAGCCTGTAAGCAATAAATAATTATTATTTTTCCTGATGAGTATACATGCTCTAGGTTTCACCCCAGGTCAGGCTATTACATCACCAGGAATATTGCTGAGACCGGTTATTCGGTCTGTGTTTCCTGTCAATGGTTCTTGCCAAGAATGTAAGCGGCCTTGGCATGCTGTAAGTTTGCCTGTAAACAATTGAATGTCGCAGAGTGTAGGGTGCCGCAGGCAAACTTATATCTCCTCAAACATTGGAAGGATCAGTCGGTGGGTCAATTAAGACGCCACCATCTGCACCTGCCAATGTTGAGGCTGTATTTGGTGCTGTCGACGAGGTTTAATTACCCTTCGTCGCCGGCCCAACTGGTTTTTTTGGTGCCTTTGTCGAGTCCATGATGGCCTTCGTAATTATCAAAATGTTCGAGGACTTAATTAAAAAATTAGCCATTTTTGTTCATACATAACTGATATTGGAGCGGTTTCTGAAACATGGGTACAGTCAATAGTTCAAGATTTAGAACTGTTTCTTCCAAGTAGTTACCAAATTTCCAGAAAGGATCGAAATCTTGCTGTTACTGGTCTTACAGCTGATGGTTGAGTTATGTTAGCATTTAGAAATTATATTACCTGTATTAGAATGGCTACCTTATTTTTTGATGAAAACTTTGTTAATTTGTAAATGTCAGGTTCTTAGGTCCTTCATAACTTAGTGTACATACCCCCTTCAATATCTGTTGATATGCTAGAGGCTTTTCTTGAATGTTTGGAATCTTTTGATGCTTTGCATGATGAAGATCTTTTAATTTTATCAATCATAACATAAATGATCGAACTTAATACAAAATCCATCATCTTGATAGTTTCTATTACTTAAAACAATTTAATAACATTAAACATTTTCAAGATTGTTTATTAGATTTTGTTTTGTCTAGCTTGGAATGTGATGTTAAAGAAATATACCTCGTGTTGTCACGGAAGATAATTACCACATCCTTTATTATTTATTAGTTATTAATTTTTTTAAGAGTTGACCCTTCTTATTACAAACCAGAATGGTTGGTTATATCGTGAAGATATCCTAACTCCGTTTAACTTGGAACTGTTATTCATTGTCTGCCGGCACATAGCCCCAGAAGTAGATGTTTGTTCTTAGTGAACGGTCTACTCTTTGGAAAGTAATTTTCAAATTTGTAAGGCACTATAACAGTATGTTACTATCAACTTGACATCTTTTGATAAAACGCTTTACTTATATATAACAATTGTTACAGGGAACTGTAATTATGCAAATAACTCGTCCTATTTCAATTTTGTCAAATTTCTCCAATGTCTTCGAGATGGTCGTTTATTATCGTATCTACTTTCTGTTGGTAATCTTATAACTCTCGGGCAACATGGTAATAAAATTATTATTATCTCAGAAAATCGTAGAATGAGTTATATAACTTTGATATCATCATTTGGAAGTCCATTGAAATTGAAATTTATTGAAATAGGTACATCCTAATATACAGCAACATTAATATAAAAAAATAATTGAAAAAAAAACATATCCACAATATTTGTTTATAAGTACCAACCACATTATTAACATACAAAATATAATGAAATATAAAACACATTAAAAATAAAAATACACAATAATAGGTATCATCCTAATGGTCTCTTAAATGGTTTAATAAATTCTTTTTAAACAGAATAAGACTTGTAGAAGACTTTACATTTTCAGGTAGACTGTTGTAATTAATAAATCCTTTAAAAGTTAATGTTTTAGTATTAAATGTTTTTGTTTGATTATTTACGTATAAATTATTTCTTATTCTAGTATTATACTGGTGAATTTGATTATTGAAAATTATAAATCTGTCAAAATATGCAGGTAGAAGATTATGTAACATTTTGTAAATATATATCATCGTTAAATATGTGAGTCTGCGTTCTATAGATAACCATTCTAGAGTATCCAGCATTAAAGATATCGGGGTACTCCTGTCACATCTCAAAATAATCCTCATTGCTCGATTCTGTAATTTCTGTAGTGTTCTCATTTTGTTTAAATCAGATGTGTACAAGAGAGTGGGACAATATTCGAAATGTGGTTGAATAATAGTCTTATATACTGTTATTCGTGACTGCATAGTTAAGTGCATAGTAAGACACTCTCGTGAAAAAATACAATTTTTTCAAAATTTTTTTCTGCATGTAATAAAAATGGCTATTCAGTGATAAATGATTGTCTAACATAAATCCTAAATATTTAAACTCAGTAACAAACTCAATTTTGTCATTATCAATTTTTATTTCAATTTGCTTTAAATTTAATTCTCTGTATTTAAAAGGTGTAGTAAGTATCATAGCCTTTGTTTTGTTAACATTTAGTTTTAATTTATTAGTTTTTAAATATGTAGAAATATTGTTTAAGGCTTTATTCATTTTTTGGATAGCTTTATTTAGATCTCTATCACTTACCGACGCTAGAGCATCATCAGCAAAATAATGTTCATAATCACATTCACTACATTTGTTGATATCATTAATGTAGACCAAGAATAACAATGGCCCTAGAATACTTCCCTGGGGAACGCCATGGTCTACAGCGATTGCTGTTGAAACATAATCATTAATTTTGGTTACCTGCTTTCTACCTGTGAGGTAATCACTGATCCATTCAAGTACTTTTCCTTTTATGCCATATTTTTTCAATTTTTTGATTAATATTTCACGATTAACAGTTTCAAACGCACGTTTCAGATCTAAAAATACTGCTACAGTGTACATGCCTTTACTCATTTTATCTTTCCATTCAGTGACAGTAAGCTGAAGTGCGGATTCGCATGAATGGTTGGATCTAAAACCAGACTGGTTGGTGAAGAGTATATTTTTTTTATTGAAATATTCCAGCAACTGTTGATAAACAACTAATTCCAACAACTTTTCAGCACAGGGTAACGTATTAATTGGACGGTATTCATCAGATTTGTTTGTGTTAGAAACTTTTTCGATAGGCGTAACTGTACTAGTTTTTAAATTATCTGGAAAACTACCGTTTTGTAAAGAGGTATTTACAAAATGACACCACACATGTCCAATTACTTCAAAGCTACTCTTTATAACTTTGCTCGATAGTGCATCTACCTGCGACCCTTTGTTTGCTAAATTGGATACAATTACTTTCAATTCTTGAAGTGTTAGTACTTTAAAATCGCTAAAACCGTCTTCATCAAAGTAGTCAATGTGGCAGGTAAACCCGACATCTTCAATACCAGATATAATATCCTCAATACTTTTCACAAAAAAGGTATTGAAATAATTAGCTAATTCCTGTTTTTCTCTAATGAGAACTTTTTGATCATCATGTTCAAATTGAATACCATTATCAAAGTAACTAGTAAACTGTTTTGGATTGATCAATTTTTTCAAAGTTTTCCACATTAAACGTGGATTATGCCTGTTGCTATCAATCTCATTGAAATAAAATTGATTTTTCTTTACCTTAATAATATTTACAACAGCATTACGTTTATTTTTATAATTTTGCCAATTGACATCATTAGCAATTCTTTTAAATAACTTGTAAGCAGAATCTCTCTCTTTACTTAACTTTCTGATTTGACCATCATACCACGGCAGATCTTTTTCATAAAAAGTCCATAAAATACCAGATAATTTTGTATAGTGAAATTTTTTTGTGTCTGTCATAATAAGCGAGAAGGTAGACCATCTATTTTTCAGTGTTTAAATTTTAATATTTTGATAACTATTCAACCTATATATGAAAGAGAGTTGTGTGGATTTTGAAGACCGTTTATATACCTTATGGATTACTTAAAACAGATAAACTAGAGGTCGCTCTATGCAGCTGGTGATTAACGCAAAAAAACGTTTGATAAATTGTTATACTTTATTAATAACGTTTGTACATAAAATCAATTTATATAAAATATCAGTATATGTACTGTATAGTATTGCATGTAAAGTTAAAATATAAACGTGGTAAAAATAATGTCTAGAATATTTAGTAACATTAATATATAACATGAAAGGCAACAAATTTGATTGCGTAAATATAAGCACTACTTTATTTTACAAGAATAAATATAATCCAATTCAAAAATATACAGGACAAGTCAAATTCATCGCTATTTCAATTTATAAGTCTTTCCAATTTTTTCAAACTTCAATTGCTAAGTGGCTGAGAACGTTATAAGTAGCTAGCTGATCAAAATCATCGAGTGCAAACAATAATAATATTTATGTAGAGTATAGGTAACTCGTTGTAGGGATCTCAGGCAATGAAAAAGCTGACGAACTCGCAAGAGTAGGATCGTCAACTCAGATGAACGGACCCGAACCTGCTGTGGGCATCCCTAGATGCTTAACGAGGTCATGGTTAAAAGGGTGGTTGAAAGAACAACACAATAAGTACTGGAAGAACACGACCAGGCAAATACATGGGAAGAAATTCATAAAAGAACCATCAGAAAAAGTGGCGAATGAACTGCTCTTAATGAGCAGGAACAAACTACGCACCATAACGGGGCTACTTACGGGACATTTTCCCACAAAGGAGCACCTAAACAAAATAGGGCTGTACAACGGAGACCTTACATGCAGAAGATGCAAAAAGGATACCAAAACAGCTCTGCATATACTATGCAACTGTGAGTCGCTGGACCACAGAAGATAGAAATTATATGGTAGACCCCAAATGACTCCAGAAAACTTCTACAACCAACCAGCAAAGAACCTGTATGAGCTAATACAGGGAACGGAATGGCTGAATAGGTTGTAGTCAGAACACTAGGAGTATCCACAATAAGCCCAGGAGGCTGAGGTGGTACAGGCGAAGGGACGGCTCCAGTGAAAAAAAAACTCGTTGTACTCATCAAAATACTGATGGTTTAAACCTACGATGAATAACATACGTAAAGCACTTTATGAAATAAACCATGTAAAATTCATGGTGAACCAGTTGATAGAACAATCGTAGGAGTACTACACTACAGTAGTGAGTTATGAATTTAGCTGAAAATGAAACCTTGAGCTATTATACAATTCTAACTGAATTTGTATATAAAGGAGTCACTATCAAAGCTATTAAGTCTATTCAGGAGGATAAATATCGACAAGAGTTGGACAGCATCCAATGAGTAGGCAATTCCAACAGCAAAAACATCATTTATCTTCATTCTGCAGCCTATAACTATATTTTCCTTTGTGAATTGAGCAATTTTAAAAATCCATTCAAAATAAGTACCTAAATGAATCAATTTCGCGTTTTCTAATTTAAAAGATAAAATATTATCTTGAACCCGAAGAACTATCTCCCTTTCCACGGCCCTAATTGGCTACCTCTTCAAGCCGTTAGATCGGAGTGCAAAAGGTGAACAGCTTCATCCAAATATATCAGCTAAACACATAAATGTATTTTCAAAATATAACTTATTAGACTACAATTCATCCTAACCATACCATATTAGAGTTACGATAAAGTGTGTCCCGGGGCACAAGGGTTTTGGAGCCAATAGAACTGAAGATATCCTAACAAAGCTAGGGTCTGAAAATGCATTGACTGGTACTGAAGCAGTAATTGGAATATCAAAAACTGCAACACTTGGAAGTTCATCTCGAAGATTCAAACTAAACATCAGACGCCCTGCAACCACGTGCAAACTCCTTGTCAAAAAACCCTCGCAATGGTTGACTAACGAAACCTCAGCATTGGCTAGATGAGGAAATTGACTGAATATAACTCATCATAAACTACGGAAGCACATGGATACAAGTGGCATGTACAGGGAAGAATATATCTGTCGGTTGTGCATGGAAGAGGGGGAAACAGCCTCACATAATCTTCGAGTGTGAAGCATTATCTAATTGGAGTATAGACTCCTAGGACTAGAACACCGAAGGGAGGATTTCCCTAAGAAGGACCTAGTGGAAAGACTGTTGAGCCTGATAAGAGCTACTGGTCTCTTCACATATACGGTACAACCAAGAGCACAAAAAGGCTGAGATGCCGAGGACTCGAAGCCTCTGATTGGTGGTGCCGAACCAATAAATCACGACTCATCTTGTATTATTATCGGCTCAAACGCTATTTATTTGCTAAAATATGTCCACTTCTATTAAAAACTTCCGCAAATTTATATATAATTCAAATATAATGAATTTAACTCGACCTTTAACAAAATACTGACGATATTATTTACAAAAATCAACATAATATAAAACAATTTCATATTTAAGCAATGCCAGTCGATTAGGAGGAATTAGTTTATTAAAATTCTGCTCTCAACACTAATATAAAGAATTAAATTTAAACTATCAATAGCAAACCTTCTTATTCTTAACAATTAAAAATCAAGGTAAAATCATACAAAACATTCCAATACGCAATACAATGCCGTCAAGATGTGCTATTTCAAAAGATGCAGAACAGATGAAGTATAAATATATTAGTCTAAGTGGATTAGAAAATGGAAGTGTCAATATAAAGTTTTCTGAATGATGAAACCTTTTTTTATTTGTAAATAACTCATGGTCATCGTATATGATTTATTGGTTTGTCACAAAAATAGTAGGAACTATCACATATTTGATTAGCAGAAAAATGATATAGTTCTTGCAACTAGAAGGTCTACTGACGATAAAAGAAGCGTGCTTTTTAGAGACAGTTAATTGACACATTTCCAGTAAAGGCACTAGTTTTTAAAAATTTACGACCATCCACCTGTTAATTTATGGAACAATTCTTCGTTAAGCGTTTGGCTGGCATCTTTAGATCGGGTCGATAAGAAAATATAACCTCCGATAAATTCATGAATTACTTTACAATCAGCCGACAAACAACTAAACACGATATTTTCTTCTTCGAATTGTACCATCATATGTTTGTTTTCCCAATTGACGTTCCATGCTTTCATTGTACTAAACCTCCAGGTTTTTTGGTGATCACCAGTGTTGATGTCCATTTTCATTATGCGGTTGTAACCAACACCTAATAGTTCTTCTTTTTTGGAATTCATGAATTTCACGACAAATAGACTGACCCCAAATTCTGGAAGAAGTTGCCAGGCTTTGATGTAATTCATCTTTGCATCTATTAGGCTTAGATCTTTGACATTTGCATGAGCTTCAAGAATCCTCTGGGTTAACTGAATAAAAACAATATAAATATTTTAATCAATTTATCATACATAGTTAGTAAACGTTTTCAACATATTTATTTTATTTAATATAAGAACAGCAGAAAAAATTGTTTTGTTTGTCTTTATTGTGCATCTTCAAATGAAATTTCAATATTGTAGATCAGTGTTGTCCAACCGTCGGCCCGCGGGTTATAGTAAACTCTACATCAAATTTTAAATACATATTCAATATCGATATAACCTCCATTGAACCTTAATGACAAAAGGAATTATGCGACCTTCAGGCTAACCTGCATCTAGTGGAGCAACTGGAATGCAACTGCAAACATCTGCGAGCATGCATTTCCTGACATGAAATATATAAAATCAAAATTCAGGAACAGCTTGAAAGACTCCACTCTTTAAAATATAATTAGAGTTGCCATGACAAATATTGATATGGACATAAAAAAAATTGTAGCTCAACAACTACGGCCACCATGTTCCCAATAAATAGCTCGAATATAGCCGAGGCTCAATAAAAATCAAATATTATTTTGTTTTTATTATTTCTTGTCGAGTTATTTTTATGAATAACATAACCTTACCGTTACTGTGTGATATTTCATTTTAACCATAAATATAAGGCAATATTTATTATGCATAAATATAAACTTGTCGAGAAAATGTTATTATCTTTGACTAAATTTTTTTTTCGTATAAATAAAATAACGTTGTAGTTGGACTTTTCATTCCCCTATCCTTTTTGGCCCGCGAAATATTTGCGAAAGAAAAAATTGCCCGCTGACTAAGATAAGTTGGACAGCGCCGTTGTAGATGAAGAAAAAATACAGTACAATACTTCATTCTTCATAAAAATACAATAGGTAGATGCTTAGAAATAGCATTTTCTCCGTTCAAAACTGAACTGACACGACGCCAGTTCTTTTTGTAACCGTACTCGCATCTTACAGTTTCGAGTTTGCATCGGGCTGGCGTAAGGGAGACTACCGAGTTGTACCACGCTTACCTGACATAATCTGGCAGCGTAAAAGGTTGCCCTTTTTTGACCACCGAGTTGTACCACGAAATTGAAATCAGGTAGTCTAACAACATTATTCTCAGTAATTCTCTAATGACCTTTTCTCAATAAGTGAAACTTTCTATAACACCACCACCAATGTCGAAGTTTGAATTTTTCTTAAGGGTTGGGGGTGATAATACCTTCTTACTGCTGCTTACTATTTATTTATAATCTTCATACTAAGCGATCAGTCGTGAGTCGTGAGTTTCTTAAGACAGCAATGGAAGTCCAATCGATCTTTAGTGAAAAAGGTGCAAAATTGTTAGTGCTAAATAACTTTAAATTTTCAAAAGCACACATTGAAAAGTGTGGTAAAATTAGATGGCGTTGCACTAACACCTAAAGAGTAGATGCAATGCCAAAATATATACAAGTGCAGATGAAAAAACTATTTTGGAATCTCAGCTTGATCATAATCATGAAGGTGAGAAGACGATTGCTAGGCAAGCTATTAGTAATAGCGTTAAAAGAAAAGCTGTTGAGGATAGCACAGAAAGGCCATCTAAACTAATTCATAAAGAATTAACTGTAAGTACTAAAATTTCTAGAAATTAAAGTATTATTAACAGTATGATTTTTCTAACATCTCGTAGAACAATGATTGGGCTTCAGACATTGGAAGCGATGATCTACTTCGTGTGAGAAGAAATCTGTACGAAGCACGGCGAGATGTTTTACCAGCATTACCTAAGGATATAAATCAGGTTTTTGATGCAGTTGTTAATTTAAATCTGAAAACTAAAATTAAAGATGAAAATTTCCTTTGCTGTTTAGATAAGGAAAACAATTTAATTATCTTTTCTTGTTTCACAAATTTATATTTCTTATGTTCCTGTGATACCATTTATATGGATGGTACATTTCAATATTGTACAAAGTTTTTTTACCAACTATTTACCATTCATGCTTTTAAAAAAGGTTATTATGTTCCAGTCATATTTGCTCTGTTACCCGATAAAAGTTGTAATACATATTTCAAATTGTTTCAAAATGTTAGCGATAAATGTAATGCACTTAACTTATCCTTTAACCCAAAAAATATAGTAGTCGACTTTGAACAAGCAATTCATAGTGCAATTTATAGATTTTGGCCATATTCAAATTTAACCGGGTGTAGATTTCACTTATGTCAAGCATGGTACCGTAAAATTTTAAATTTAGGTTTGTCGAATGAATATAAAGATAAAAATTCAGAAATTGGCAAGTTTTTAAAGTTATTCTTTGGCCTACATTTTCTAGAACCTACCGAAGTAGGTGACTTTTTTTCTCTTGAAATATTTGACAAATCGCCCGATGATGAGAGAGTAATACAATTTTGTGATTACATAGTTGAAAATTATATATCAGAAGAAGCTAAATTTCCTCCAAAAGTTTGGGCATGTAACACAAATAGCATGTATCGGTCTACCAACGCTTGTGAATCATTTCATTCTTTATTAAAAAACAGTTTTTATTCTCCTCATCCAAATGTATTTATTTTTGTGGACATGATAATAAATATACAAAATGAAACATTTGCAAAAATTAAGACTGCCAATGAATCAACAATTATAAAAAAATTTAAATCTGTTACTAGAAAGAAACATGAGTATATAACTTCTAAAATAAAAGAATTAAAAGAAAATAAGATCACCAAATTTGATTTTGTAAGATCTTTAAGCTATTATTATTTGCCGCAGTAGTACAAGAGATCTTAAATTGTAAAATTAATGTTAATTTGTCTGTATATTTCAAAACAAATTTTAAAAATATATCTTCTTTGTATTATATTATCGAATTGTATAAATAAATGTAATAAAACTGTTTAGATTGTTATTTTAAACCGTTAATCCTCTCTAGAAATATGGTGGTACAACTAGACGGTAGGATTACATCTACCTGGTGTCCCGTGGTACAACTCGGCGGTCCCGGGCGTAAGATAGTCGAATATTAATATCCTTTTTTAAATGAAGAAATATTAATACTAAATGGAACAATTGTTATGATGGTCATAAGGGTAAAGATTCTATGAAATAAAAATTACTTAATTTCACGAAAGCGTATATGTTTACATTAATGATGAATGTAAATATGCAGAAAACGAGCATTCTATTCTAATGCTGTGTATACATATTCTTACCTTTCCTTTTGATTTTTTCAAATATTTAGGTGCGATAAAATCTTCAAGTTGTAAGTCCAAACTGTTAGGATTGATGACGGGTTGTTCTGAAGGTTTTTGCAAGTGCAAAAAGTCTAAAATGGTTTTTTTCTCAGTTTCATATGAACTGTCGGCCAAAGATCTTCCCTTTGCTGCTAATCTACAGCATGCCATCCATCTTGCATATTGAGTTTCCTATAAGGAAACACACAATTTTAATGTTGTACTTGAGAAAAAGACTAAGTTGTGGACGAAAATACATTTTGTAAATAATTTTCTTCAACTAGTTTCAAAAGCAACTGGACTTTCCACATTTTTTTGAAAATGGCATTTTGTTCAAAAGTTGATGCGAAAAAATTGAATGTGACTTCATTAGAATCATCACTTCAATTGTACATCTCACTTGAACTATATATAAGAAGAAATAGTTCCAAGTTTTAAAACAAAAATTTGTTTAAATAGAAATTAATTTAAACTTTTTAAATTGGAACATTTAGGAATTGATTATGTTATTATTTACTCACATCATCACAGCGTATATACATTTCAGACATTCCCTCGGAGCTTGGCACTTCCAATTTAATCACATATTTATTTTGCATTATATTTACGTCAGGAGTAACTTCGCAGCCTTTTAAATTGATGTTAAAAACTGGATTATGAGTATTAAGCATATCTTCCCTACTCTTGTACATGTATAGATGAATGTCTCGGCAAGTGAACCAATATTTCTTGTATGCTTTGAGTGTAAACCGCTTCGGTCTAAAACAAAAATGCAATTATTTATGTTATAACTGTTACAAGCCTTGTGTTAGCCCATTTCAGAGATGTTCAATTGCATTGATTGTCGACCAATCATTCATTCAACATCAACTTTTATTTCTACTAGTGACTGTTGATGTTGCCTTATTTGGTAAAATCACAGTAGGTAAAGCAACAATATACTAGACTATTTCTCAATTAGGTATTAGCATTCGTTTTCAACACATTACACTGGGAATATTTACATGTGCCTATTGCCATGAAAAAAAATCCATGTTGATTTTCAATTTATTATCAACCACAACTGTCAGTGGAGTTCAGTTAATATTTTTTCAAAAATATGAATAACAATCAGTGGATGATATTTAAAAATAAAGGACAGTGAACGCAAGAACACAATGTTGTGCAATATGTCCGTTTGGAAACAATTTAATGCATTGTATGTTGTATGAAGACTGAGACTACAAGCTTGAAGAAAGCAGCAGTGTCAAAAGTACCAATCACTCTGCAAGATCTACATTTTCCGATTGCAGGTATCAATCAACAGGAAATCAACAAAATGACGGGTCAGTATCAATCTACTTCATTACATTATTTACCGTTAGTGAAGATCGTTCAAAATTATTGAGTAATTTGAGAAGAAATTCATAAGGAAATATTAATAAGGCAACAAGACAATGAGATTTTTGCTTTTGGTAAGAAGTTTGTCAAATTATTTCCACTTTACTTCCACACTCTTGTGATATTACCACTGAATAAATACATTGATATTACTATAACCTTGAAGTATTTATAGACATTCAAGGTTTGATCGGTTTCCAACCAATAAGAAATGCTTTTGGAAATTCCATTTTGTTTTAAACCACCATATCTTTTAATAACAAAGATAAGTGGAATGAATAACAACAGTATCATCAATTATGTCAATTAACATCCTCTGTACAAAAATGTAGAAAAAAAGCATCTCCTCATTCTCCTTTAATTGAATTCTAAATAAAAATGTCAACCATTGCATTAATTTATTATTTGAAAAAATATATCAAATGAGATTTGTTCAAATTGTATCAAATTTGTTAAATTTACAGATGATTTTAAATGGGTATTTTTCGTAAATTAAAAAATATATAGGTATTCCTTTTTAAAAACCAAACACTAGAAAATTGACCTGTAAAACATAGAAATATTGTAAATATTCAATTTAGATGTACTTTTTTTTAAGATATAATTACTGCAATAGTGTTTTAATTAAATTAGTATTGTTGCATCATATTTACTTATTCTAAGAATCAAGTCATATACAGGGTGGGGCAATCTTCTGACATCGGAGGAATACATCGTTGTAGTGGGAGTTAGAACTTTATGATTTTGTGTGAACTAATACAGTTACTAAGGGCACATTTTGAAAATACTTTCGATTCTACAGGGTGTTCCAAAACCACGTAGCAGCACAAACTTACATTTTTTTAAATGGAACGTACTATATTTTGTTCAAGAATCGGAAAGATCTCACCGAGAGCGTTACAAAAATATAGCACTCTAATATATTATAAGGGTGTTTTACAAAGATATGGCCAATTATTAGCAAAAAAGACCTCCTCTTTAACACTCTGCAAAACAGTAAATTATAATAAATCAACAGGTCTTTGTAAACAAATGTCATACACATATCATTGGCTGTGCTCAGTATTAATTACTTTTTTTATCTGTGGCTTCTTTAGTACAGAGTGAATCAGAACGCAAATCAAGCAATATCTCAAAATTTTTAAATGAATCACCCTATAAGTATTTTTACAATTTGTTAGTACAATTAATAAACTTTCAAACGATGTAGTACACTTAGGGCATGAGTAATGGAAAATCGTAGATATTTTATGATAATAATAATGATAAATAAATAGTATTAAATTTTTACATGCAACCTCTTGCAAATTTTAACATTTCTAAGGCATACATTTCAATCGTAATTTTGGATGCAACTACAATATCTAATCAATGAAATAAAATGTTTGCTAATACCGTAGGTACCTGGAATTACCAAAAATTTCATATTTTTTCATGTTTCACTTTCAACAATTGTTATTATGGGCTTGTTTGAGAATGGGCGAAACATAATCAAGCCATATTTTTGATTATATCAAGTGGTCTACTATCAAAATAGTATCTACTAGAAAATGTCAAAAAAATATTGCTGTATTCTTCGTTTGTGTTGTGGAAGTTGATTCAAACACAATAGTTAACTTGTGGTTCCAACAAGATGGAGCAACTGTATATCACGTTCGTTGTGTAGGTCAGTGGTTAAACAGACATTTTACCGACAGGTGGATAGGACGTGGTGGACCAATTTCGTGGCCTCCTCTATCTCCAGATCTCACACCAATGGATTCCTTTTTATGGGGATACATCAAGCAACTTGTGTATCAAACGGAACCTACTGCCAGAGAAGACGTGAAAGAAAGGGTTCCTAACGCATTTTCCACAATAATTCCAGCTATGTTGGAAAGAGTAAGATCCTCGTTTTTAAAAAGATAAACTTCTATACTTTTTATAGAATGTCAATATACCTTTATGTAAATGTGAGTGTTTTTATAATGTTGGTTTTCAAAATGGTTAGTTTTTCAAAAATAGAAAAAGTTGGAAAATAAAATACAAGCTTGCATTTTACATAACTAAGATATACTGTTTATGATGAATAATTATTTCGTAAAGACTACAATCTGCTTTTATATTTATTAGTACTATAATAGCATTAGCCTACTTACAGTAAACAATAGTATATTAGGTATCAAGAACGGTAAGGTTGTTTACCGGTCGAAGGCAATTTTGCTGGAGACCGGTATTGCCCTTAACGTTCGAAATGCTTATACCATTTTTTGCGCGATCGTATTGAAATATTCGAATTTCGAATAAAATCATTTAAATTTCTTCGAAATGAACGAAATGATCAAATGTGACATTTATACTTCTCGATCAGTTTAAAATATAATATATAATTTATGTTGAAATTCACAAGATGTTGCATGTAAAAATTTAATACCATTTAATTTGTGTACGTAAAAAACTTGTTTTTGACCATTATCATAAAATATCTACGATTTTCCATTAACTCATGCCCTAAGTGTACTACATCGTTTGAAAGTTTATTAATTGTACTAACAAATTGTAAAAAGACTTAGGTGATTCATTTAAAAATTTTGAGATATTGCTTGATCTGCGTTCTAATTTACTCTGTATTGAAGAAGCCATAAATACAAAAAGTAATTAATACTGAGCACAGCCAATGATATGTGTATGCCATTTGAATACAAAGACCTGTTGATTTATTTTAATTTACTGTTTTGCAGAGTGTTAAAGAGGAGGTCTTTTTTGGTAATAATTGGCCATATCTTTGTAAAACACCCTTATAATATATTAGTGCTATATTTTTGTAACGCTCTCGGTGAGATCTTTCCGATTCTTGAACAAAATATAGTACGTTCTATTTAAAAAAATGTAAGTTTGTGCTGCTACGTGGTTTTGGAACACCCTGAAGAATCGAAAGTATTTTCAAAATGTGCCCTCAGTAACTGTATTAGCTCACGCAAAACTATAAAGTTCTATCTCTCACCACAACGATGTAATCCTCCGATGTCAGAAGATTGCCCCACTCTGTATATGATGTGTTTAATTATAACATCAAAATTTCGATGATGGGTTAAGCTAATTTTTTTATTATGTACCTACACCGATAAAAAAAACTTAATGCCTTTCAAACTTACTTTAAGAATCTGAGTTGATCTCGTAACTCTGGCACTTGGGTGATGTCATTGGAAAAAGTACTGATACTTGAACCCTCTAAAGTAGTTTGGAGGTTATTAAGAGCAGCATCTATATCATCTTCTACAGGGGAAGGTATACTACCGTTGTCCAAAAGAGGCTGTGGTTGATTTGCTTGTAATTTTACTTGCAACTACAAATGAAATTTCAAGTTAACAACTTTTTTTCTGATATTACTTGATAATATAATCTGAAATATCATTACTGGATGGGGCTGTTGCAATAAAAATTGTTTAGTAATAAATAATGAAAGCACATACTAAGTTTGTATCTTTTCAATTAAACTTTTGGATAAGTAGAGAGACAAAAAAAACAATTTAAAGATATTATGTTATCGTTGCTGGTATTTTTCAACAAATTGTTAGTAATCTTTAAGCCAATAAGGAAAAAATGTATAGGTACGATGATAATGAATGAGAATGCAAGAAACTAAGCGGTAAATATGAGACACCACACTATAGAGAGGGGTCTCGCAAATGTGACCAGCTGTGACAAGGGCGCCCACTACAGTTTGTCCTACTCTTTAAACAGTCTTTCAATCGCTCAGTGTTTGTTGTTGGATGCAGATACTTCCCAAAAATGTATTTGTTGTTAAAATGAAGAGCTCAACAACCAGTAAATTTGTTTAATGTGAAACAATTAGAAGAAAATATATACATAAATTATAAATGTATGTCAGTGAAAGACACCTGCCATGTATCTTGGTTATAGAACGTTAATATCATGAAATGTGAACATTTTTCATACAAATTAATGGGTTGCAAATTGATATAAGTAATATAATGTTTTGAATTTTGATAAAAATATTACCTGTAAAGCAGCAAACATTAACATTTCTTCTTCTGTGCAATCGATTTCTTCATTCAACAAATGCCATTTTGCTTGCTCGAAAATTTGATTTATCCTAATAGCATCGTATTTGGGATTCAAGTCATAAAATGAATAAAATTTGAATCTCAAACAAAGAGTGTCACGTTCTCGAACTCCTTGTTCCATAATTGACAATGAGGAATCCAACCAACTGAAAAAATATAAAGCATGACAAAAGTAGAAAAAAAAATATATATTTTGAGCAAAAATATAATTTTTCTAATTTCTAAATACTTTTGAACATATATAAATTAAAACAATTTATGCCTAATTAGGACCGGTTTTACAAGAGAGATTTATACTAGGTATAAATAACAGTACCTATATTTATTTATTTATTCTGGGTATAAAGTTAT
This sequence comes from Galerucella pusilla, assembly GCA_910591695.1. Classification (NCBI taxonomy): domain Eukaryota; kingdom Metazoa; phylum Arthropoda; class Insecta; order Coleoptera; family Chrysomelidae; genus Galerucella; species Galerucella pusilla. The sequence goes on from CAJUYI010001983.1 coordinate 38,491, forward strand.
ACCAGAATTTATACCTAGTATAAAACTAGTTGGTTTTACGATATTTTTTTACACCGGTATAGCAATTCTTGTAGTAACGTGAAAGTAGTTCATATAAATTGATATCTCCTGTCAGTCCTGTACGCGTCATATGTAACGTTAACTTTAAAACTTAACGAAAAGTTTTGTTACTGGATTTCAGCTGATTTTTTATTATTGATAACTTTTGCTGTCGTAAAAGATTCTATTTATTATTTTAAAATGAATAGATATATATATATATATATATATATATATATATATATATATATGATCTTCCAATATTTGAATCTTCCGATGAAGAAGATATGGTTCCGCTATGAAGGAAACCAAAAACTATACGTGAAAGATAACTACTCAAATTATTTTTAAATTATCAATTTCTTAATAATTCGTTTTTGTAGTATTAATTACTTCGAAACCTTAGATGACGATGAGTTTGTGGCCAGATTTAGGTTAGAAAGAGCAAATCAGAGAAAAAATATCTACTAGCTAGCTACAACGCGTTCGTTTTTTGCTTTTAACAGATATAATTTATAGGTATATTCACTACAAATAAAAATAAAAGTTCATGCCTCCAAATCCAAATGATAAACTAGTGTAAACAACCTACGTTTATGTCACTTTTTGAGGTTATACGTAGAGTAACCCACATATCTGTCTGTTCGGTGACGGTATAGATTATTCTAGACTTTCCGAGTATCCTAAACCATGGTTAAG
>CAJUYI010001984.1:0-39222 GCA_910591695.1 Galerucella pusilla
AAGCAGAATGAAGGGTATACTCCCAAAAAGTCAAAGGTACCTATTCACAAAAGACCAGTTTGAAGATTTTTTAAATAATGCACCTAATGAGCAATATCTAGGAATTAAGGTTAGTTATAATATTCTAACCTGCATGAATACAATCAAGTTTTTAAATACATACTACTTTTAGGTTGTTTTAATAATGGGCGTATCTGGAGCATGTAGATGCGATGAAATGGTGAACATGACAATAGACGATATAAAAGATTTAGGATCTGTTATTCATATAAAGATTCCTGATGGTTAATCTGAAAAGTCACGATCGCTCACAATTATTGGAGCAAAATATATAAATCTTTACAGAAAATATACTTCTTTACGTCCACAAGCTATGGAAAGCCGACGCTTTTTTTTGAAATTTCAAAAGGGAAAATGTTATCGCATGGTCATGGGAATTCATACAATTAGTAACGTACCCAAAACAGTAGCAACTTATTTAAAACTACCGAATTCAATAGATTACACCGGCCATGCGTTAAGAAGAACTTCAGCTACATTGCTTGTGGATGGAGGAGCTGATATTACTTGTTTGAAACGGCATGGAGGTTGGAGGTCGAGTGCTGTCGCTGAAGGATACATTGAAGACTCTTTGTCTAATAAAAAACAAACTGCAGAAAAAATCTTGATGTCGAATTCTTCTTTACTGTACCTGAATGCAACTTCTCATGAGCGAAATTATGTCGACGTTGATGTATCAGAAGCAACAACAAGTAAGGAGTCTCGGGAAATTTTGTCGATGAACTCTTTCAACTCTGCACAAAATTCGCTTGAATTGAAAGTGAATAGATCAGGTAGTGCATTAAATATGTGCAGTGCAACCTTGAATAACTGTAATTTTACTATTAATAATTATTATCGTTAATAAAGGTTAAAAGTTCAACTTATAATTATTTTCCCTGTTAAAAATTCTACTTTTTTGTACGGCCGTCAGCGTACAAAAAAGTACTTTTTTGTCTTTTTTGCTCCAAATGGAATAAACATGTAGAATGAACATTCTTGAAATTATTTCCCAATCTTTTCGGAATAATACTTCATGATTCCAATTGGTAATTTTGGAAATTGGAATTTGACTTGATCTTAGATCTGGTACGAATGACGTATCGATTTCGCTACTTGCTTAACTAACTAAATCGATTCCTCTACTAACACCATTGAAGGATTTGAATAACTATTTATCACCTCATAGATGTACACTCACTATCAAGTATCCATTCTCGATAACTTAGTGTACTTCCAGTAAATCTAGTACGATAGACTGCAAAGTATCATCGCTTGCTTGTGCACATTGTCTATCATCCCCACTTCTTTTAACATCTGGCTTTGATGGTCTTGATAGACAATCTGGTAAATTCTGTGCTTTCTCTCCGCATTTATAACAATATACCTCACAAAAAAATTGGTGTTGTTACTATTGTTGTTGCGTTGATCTCCACCTCCCACACTTTCAGCTATCTCATCCACTGACTGTCATCCTATTCCACTCTTCTCAAAGATCTTCACCTCAAGAGCCTCAACATTTAACAATTCATCACGTGATTCGAAGACACCTTTGAAATCATAATAAAATAAAATCATATCAGGAAGACTATATAAAAACATTGCAGACAGTGAATCTTGACTAACCACAATATTCATAGCAACAAGTCGATCAACTATATCGGAGAATTCATTAACATGATATCTGGCATTACCACATTCACACATTTTATGAAGCATTAGTTGTTGGAGCAGTCAAATTTTTGTCGCAGGTGGTTTAGGAGCATGAACGGACGCAAGTTCATTCCAAACATCACGAAAAGTATTGCATCCAACATGCATCCAATTCCGTAGAATGGATCGTTAACATAAACTCTGATTAAGTTGCACGATTAGCTTTGATCCATTGATTTCATCCTCCAACACTCTCATCATTACCCTCAACAATAACAGTAATCGACTTATCACCATTAATACTCTTCCACATATCATTATCCAATAATAACGCTTTTACGTGAATCTTCCATGCGTAATAGTTGTCTTTATTCAAAAGCTCAAACCTCGTGGGACTCTACGTTGTCATTATATTGAATTGATACCGATCTTCTCACTTCTCTGAAATTTTCATTGTTCAGGAATCTGGGTCCATAATCTATTTCAAAATAATAATATGCAGGTTTATATTACTTTTGATGATTGAAAATGTGATTCAGAACTATATTTTCCAACATATCAGAGTTTGACAGACCAAAATTAGATAATTGAAGAACTATAGTTATAAAATGGATGGAAAACGTTTATTTTGTATATTATTTTAACAGTTTTTGGTATAATTTCAAAAACTTACAATATCAGTACAGTACAATAAGGATAATAAAATTTATATTGCGTAAGATATTTTGTGAAAGTTATTTAAGAGAGAAGGAGAAGCTTTTATGTGAGACGTCATTCGAACTTAGTTGCCAGTCCAAAAAATTCAGGATGCTGACGTTGACGTCAAAAACACTCCACATTTGCTTCAAAATATGTAAAATAACGCGCCAACCATCGTTTTCAAATGTAATATTTATGTCATTTCATTAATTTCAAAAATTAACTCTTAGTGCGAGACATTTCAGCAACGCTGGATATTCTTCCTCAAACCTAGAAAAGACTCAGATTCTTGTACAATTACCACTAATTCATTTGGACACAAATTGTGGATGCTACTTCAATATCTTTTTATAGATGTCACTAATTCAATTTCTGACCCAACCTAACCATACCGTTATATTATATTTTTCTTTAATAACGCGAACACAATAGTTGATCACTTGAATAGCGAATTCCTCACGCACCAATTGTACAATTGTAACAAAAAAAGTAACATTGAAAGCTATAATATCACTGGGGCATAATTGTTTAGAAAAGTATTAAAAGCACAAGTCGACGGTTAGCTGGACCAATTCCATAGCATTAAGAGATTGTGTCAATGTCAAAACTTTTCCACCATTCTATTGATATTGTTCCCAATTGCGGTTTTTCGAGATCTGAGTTCACGTCAATATTAAATATGATCCATCCTTACACCAGGATGTTCCATAGTAACAATTGTAAATATTTAATTCGACAAAAGCTATGAAGTGAGACGTCAAAAAAATATTAAAACTATTTCTTCTTATAGATAAAACCTTATTGAAGACAATAACTCAATTATATACATATATCAAACATGATATATTCATTATCCATATACAGAGTGTTTTCAAATGACACTTACAACGTTTGACTATACCTCTCGTAAAATTGGACAGAATGTTATAAGGATTGAGGGGTCCAGCCTATTTACTTTTTGGAGCACGGGATATTGAAGTTATGAAAATGTACATGTTTTAATTTTATAACTTCAAAATGGTTGAATAAACCGATTTGACATTTGGCAGGTTGTTTTTAAATGTGAAAGGGCGTATTTTGATGGAAATTTTTTTTTTCAATTTTCATTCAGAGGTTTACATTTGGAAGAATATGAGAGGAAGGTGTTCAATATGATGAGCCGACTGTTTGGGGAAGTGGAGAGCGGGGTCAGAGTTGGGCTACACAGGCTTGAGCATGTGGAGGTGGAGGTGCTGAAGAAGATGGTCGCGTGGGTTAGAGCTGATGGGACTGAGGTGACTATTGATATGAAAGGAGGGCAAGAATGAGGCGGTAATCCTGAAGGATCTTGGAGAAGTCGACCAGGAGGGGATAGATAAGATTAAGAAGGGTCTGACGGATATGGAAGGAAAGTGGGTGGATAGACTCAGAGTCTCAAGGAACAGGGAGGTAATTATAGAGGCAAAGAAGGGGGTTGAGGTGAGGGAAATTCCGAAGGAGGTGGAAAATGTGACAGAAGCTAGGGCAGTGGAGGCGGGGAGGGAGACCCATGGATGGAAGATGGAGTGGTGAGTAAGAAAATAGAGGAATTGATTGGGGAAGGGACGAGGGTGTTGGAAGTGGTGAGGGAGAGGAACGGAATGAAAATAACGGTTGTGAGGGTGTTATGTGAGAAGGCGGTAGCCTCACTAGGAAAACGGGAAATTAGGCTGGACTTGAATAGGGTGAATATTATAGAGGGGAGAGAGGAGGGCAGATGTTTTGGTTGTGAAATGAAGGGCCATCAGGTAGCGGGATGTAAGGCAAGGAGAGTAAAGAAGATGAGGGAATGCTGGCTATGTAAGAGCGTGGGGCAAATGACCAGAAATTGTCGGCAAGCCTTTCTTTGTAGGGTATGTGGGGAAAGGGGACACAAGCCAGGCGAGACAGAGTGTATTAGGGGGAGAAAGGTAGTTAATATAGTTGATGGAGACGAAGATGGAAAAAATGGGAGGGACCCTCTGGACCCCTTAGAGGGGATGAGTCCGGTCAAATAGGAGGAAGGGGAGAACAGACTTCGGGAAGAAAAAATGTGGAGGAGGGATGGAGGGTGTTACAAATAAATATAGGGAAATGCAGAGTAGCACATGATGTTCTAGATGAGGTGATTGGTAGGAGGGAAGTGGATGTGGTGTGTGGATCTGAGGTGAACGCTAGATATATGGGAAAGCAAGGTTGGATGGATGATACAGGAGAGGCAGGAATAAGAGTTATGGGAGATGGAATGAGGGCGGATGAAGTGAGGAAGGGTAACGGTCGGGTGGCAGTGCGAATTGGAGACATGGTAGTAAACAGTGTGTATATAAGTCCAAATGTCAGCCTAGAAGAATATGAGAGGGGTATGACAGGACTGGAGGAAGATCTTAGGGTGTCTAAACGGAAAAAGAGAGTTATAAGAAGAATGGTGACAGGTGACTTCAATGCCAAGAATACTGCCTGGGGAAGGAGAAAAACGGACAGGAGAGGAGAGATCCTGGAGGATGTGTTGACATCCAACGGATTGGCGATGCTGAATGATGGACTGTTGCCCACCTTCGTGAGGGGTGACGGGGGTTCATCATTTATTGACATAACAGCGTGTGATGAATGGCTGGTGGAAAGAGTGAGTAGTTGGAGGGTACCTGGGAAAGCTTGAGTGAAGTTTCACGCACTCGAAAGTGTGTCTGAAGAACGTACTTCACATACGGTAGTAGAAAAAATATTTTATTCTGTTTCATTATCGAAAAGTGATCTTGCAGACTCTATGAAAACATTTAATATCTTGAAAACTACAAAATTTTGGGTATGTAAAGGTTTTGAGTTTTTCACGTGAAAACCATTGAGAAATACAAAGTTGAAAAAAAGTTTGCTCCAAATACCAGTGGCGTAAGAGAATTGAGAAATGTTTTTCCATCAAAATATGCCCTTTTACATAAAAAAACAACCTGCCAAATGTCAAATGAATTTATTCAAACATTTAAGAGTTATAAAATTGAAACAATAAAATGTTCATAACTTTAACACCCCATATCTCAAAAAGTGAATTTGCTCGACCATTCAAACCTTTTATCATTTTGTCCAATTTTACGTGAGGTATCTACATGCAAACGTTGTAAGTGTCATTTGAAAACACCCTGTATATCGTTACTTTTCATATATCGTAATGGGAGCATCCAAGCAGATTCCTACTAGCACTCATTTATTTTTATTTGTTCAGGATTTGAATAACAAATCCTCGCCTGAAGGAAAGGTGTGATGACTTTATCGAATTAATCATATTTGATAACAACTGCAGTTAATGATTACTAAGATTTAAACAGTCGTATTAAACCAAAAACTTCCAGCTAAGTACATGTGAGTTATTTGTAATTGTAATTAAACTCACATGCTACATTAAGTTAATTTGGTTATTGTTGTTTGACCACGTTATGGTATCACAAAGCACAATATTCTGTTTACAGTCAGAGAAGTGCTTTGTTGCGGTATAATCCTCACGGATGGGGAAATGTATCCAGTTGTGACTACGCAGAAAACAAAAAGAATGTCCGCTAAAAGTTTCATACGTGCCCAACTAACTAATCTAACTTTTTTCAATTACCAGGACAGTTTTCGCAACACTAGTTTTCCACAAAGTCTGAAGAAGTATTTGAAGCGTAGCTTACGGCCATTTTAGTGCAGTGCTAAATTGTGATACTTTAAAACATCTGCAAGATAAAAGATATACTTCACAGCCACCTTATCGCTAACTATTTTATAACTTCAAAGTTCCAAAAAGTTATAATTTATTTATGTATTCACTTGGCAATTGTATCAGATTTGTATATACCGTAATGGTGTTTTCTTAGACTTCAAATTTGTACTTAGTTTGATATTTGTTAGTAAAACTTGGAAAATGGAACAAATAGTAGTTTTTCACAATTTCATATTCTGGGTGGATCTCGTTACTGTTACAGCTAAGAGTGAGTGGATAGTAATGGTGTACATTTGGGAATTGGAAAATTCAACAGATCAGGCTTTAACTTGATGAGGACTCAAACTGAACAGAGGAATAAAACAATTCAATGTGTTTAAGACTTCTTTATACTTAAACGTATGCGAGTCTGCATGTTACACCACTCAAAAGTGTTAAGCTTCAGGCAGGAAATGCACTGCAGCATTCAAGGGTGTGCCATGAAACTGTACCACTCTTGGATGTATGTCCAGCTATTACTCAGGGGAGTAGGTTTCGTACCCTTGAGCAGATTTCACAAAGAGCTTAGATAGGAGGAGAACAACTGTTGCGTCGCTGTCCTCTCGTATTTATATATTCGAATAATGAATAAGCTGAAATAATATGAGCTGTAAACAAAGTAAGATTCCGAAATGTTGGGCGCCACCTATCTAAACTCAATGCTCGTTGATTAGAGGTTGTAAAAAGAATAACGCATAATAAAAGAATGGAAAAATATATGTATATCACAGTTTCTTTATTTCCTATTTTTTTTTAACTATTTTTGTTACAAGATTTTAAATTTTGAAATTAGCTCACAATTTGAATCATATATAAAAAAAATCACAAAGTTAAGTTTCACAAAGGTTGAGATCTAACAAATTTTTAATATTTTGATCTACAGGATGAAGAGATTCTGACTGTTAAATTGTTAAAGAGCCTCTAATTTGGTGACTATTCAAATCATTTTTACTTATCTTTAGAGTAGGTATTCTCTTCCGTGATATTCCTCCTTGATGAGTTCAGATTGGTGCCTGTGTTTTCGGCCACACTTCCGTGGTCTTTGGGATCTTATAGAGACTATTCTAGAGGATGAGCCTATTTCAGCTCACGGAGCTCCGTCAGGTTAGGACTACTTCTAGGTGCCAGAGGGTAAATGTGCCTAAAACACCACACACGAGGAGAATCTGATATGACCCTAAAGAATACTAATGATAGCAACGTTCTGGTAAAAATGCTTGAACTTGTCTCAAACTAAGGCCATGTTACAAGTGAATAAGACTATAAATTTTAATATTCTATACAGAAATTAAGATTGATGAGATTGAATATAATTTGGATGTCAAAGGTGAACTGAATGAATTTGGATTAAGAAACTGTGTGTAAATCGATAATTTAAAATAAAATTGACAAATAAAAATAAAAATGAAACTAGTTGGTCAATTTACTAGAATAAAAATTGATTTCGCTTAATTCTCATTACCAGACGATTACCAGAACAAGGCTTCCATAAAATATGCCTTCTCTTCATTTGACAAAGAGCAAGCATCAAAGGAAGTAAAAAAAAAACTGAGTTTTATTACAAAAACCAAAAAAAAAAAATAAAAACTGGATTATTATTTTTCGATTAATCAGTTAGCAAAAAAAAACAGCGAGTATCCCTCGTGAATTTTATCCACTAGTTCTGATTTTAACCAATCAAATTTTAAATCTTAAGGATATAAAAGTACCAACGCCTTAGGGCAACTGTTTATTTGAATTTACCGATTCATTTCTCGTATAAATTCCCAAAGAAAATATTAATGAGCGATATTCTTTATTAAATAAAAATATCTCGCTACCTAAAATATAACAAAAACTTGTATCTCTAAAAAAAATACTGTTGTAAGACTGAATGTATCATACGATAATCATTACCTTTTTTAATTTAGGCAGAAATAGGGCTCTCCAACTTCCACACATTCAACCGGAAAGTATGTGTCTCACAAAAACTATGTTTTCTTTGTACCAGAAAAAAAACGGGCTCAAAAGAACTGTTCGAACAAAAAAAATTCAATATAATTGTAATATCATGACATAGAAATTAGCATACCTTCATACCTAATATATTCTGCTTCTTTAGATAATAAACTCCATTTTCTTCAGACATATCCTTCTCGTTCAAAGTTGGAGGTTCGAGAGAGAACCCAAAATTATTTTTTATTTTCAAAAACTAACGCTTGGAATTATTTGACTAAAACTTATATACCTGTCTCTCTTTTATTATCATAAATCTTTCTCACTTCTAAGAAAATCAATAATTAATATACCTGTTGAATGTATTGCAAATTAAGCTAGAGGTGGGAACTAAATTTAAAAATCATAATTATAAATAACGTGAATCTTTATTTATATAAAGAACACAGAGAAATGCCAATTAATCTTAAAACGTTGTTACGGACACGAAATGAGCGTAACATGCACTTAAACCCAAAATTCGAGTTGTCATAGCTACGCTTGTGTTGTGAAGTTTTGGAATCTATAACAACATTAGACATCAATATTTGCTCCAAAACCGATTAAAATTTATCCAAACTCGTTGAAAATAGTGAATCTGAATATTCAAATTCACACAAATCGGGAGATTATAGATTGAAATGTGGTGATGACAGTGTGACAATAGTTATTTTCCTAACAAGTGCGGAAAGTGATACTTTCCCGCACGCGACTGCAGTTGACCCGGAGCGGTCAAAGGCGGGAAAGACACTTTACGCATGAGTTAGGAACATTATTTTTTCAACGACCGTATATACAAAAAAGTAAACCACCCCATTTTTCAAAAGTTATTTTATTTCAACATACATATACAAAACTTTAACCAAAAAATATTGATTATTATAAATATTAATATTAAAAACACAATTTTTGTTGCATTCTGTGAATTACTTAAAATTGCCGGTCCAGTGGAGTTATTTGGTGTTAACTGGTAAGTAGATGACGTCGATGAGGATGGCATCGGTTGCAGCCCATATAAAGATGGTGATGAAGGTGACGGCAACGGTTTTAAATCATTTGTAGATGAAAGAGTTTTATTTAATATACTTTTTTATTTAATATACAAACCTAGGTGGTTTGATAGTTGTTTTATGACACTACTTTAAATAATGTACAGGGTTCTATCAAAATATCTTCATTATTTTATATTTTCAAAAAATTAAAAATGCAACAAAAAGCAAAAGAATTTGATGGACTATTTAGTAAACATTAATTCACCTGTTGTAACAATAGTTATAACTTCCGAAGTAAAAGACTATCTAATAAGATCAAAATTTGCATAATTTTACTTTCCCGCACTAGTGCCACTTTCAAAACTGAACTGCGCGCGGGAAAGTGGGTTAAAACGCACGGTCGTAGAAAAAATAATATCGTATCATACCATAGAAATTTCAAAACTGGAATTTCTGAACACGAACGTAGCTATGAAAACCTTATTACTCTATTACCACATCGAAACACTTTCAACATCCTTCGAATTAAATCTTCTGAAAGCTCTAGCGATAAACTGAAATAAAAATTCGGGTAATCTTCTTAACATTTTCCTATCCACCTAGAAGATAGTTTAGGTGTGATTGTTGTGAATGAGTTTTTAGGTAAACTTGTTAAATACTTTTGTTGATATCCGTAGAACTCCGTATTCAGTCACTTTTTTACTTTTTACTACATTTCCATGAATTTCTCAATACTTTTGTCAATATACTCAAAACTTGGTATTAAAACACTGTTTAAATTGAAAACTCTCCATTATACCTTCACTCGTTTGAAGTTACTGTGTTAGCGAAACGCGCCACAAGTTTAAATTCAATATTAGCTCAAATATGATAAAGTTTTAAACAAATTGAATTGTTTCATTCCATTATTTGGGTTTTACTCAAAATAAGTTTCAATTTGTTGAAAATTAAAAAAACATTCTTAATCCCATGTTTGATCTGAGAATCCATCTTCTGCCCTATGAGAGATATTGAGAATGTTAATGATTAGGTAGCTCTCAGTAACGTGACGTTGGTATATAAAGATATTAACCTTTCGGTGACATTTGATACCTTATTCCATAAATTTGTTATAAATGATGAATTAACATTCACAATTTTGAAAAATATCGAAAATATATCAATTATTGTTCAAATTGTATCATTCTATTGACTAATAATACCGTAGGATTTTGAGAAAAATTTTAAAACTATGAAAGGGATAAAATGAATACCGTGAATCGACGAGGGATCGTTGGAATAAAATTCAAAATACCTAGATATAATTTTAATCAAATCTTAGGCCTAGATACAGGTCAATAGAGAGTGGAGATGGAAAACACATTTTATAGCTTATCTTTTGCGGTAATTAGTTCCTTCAGTCATTTTTTTTTTGTTGTGCTCAATGGCACAGGCAGTTCAACTGAATGTTTCTACCATTTCTCCTGTAGACAATGGAACTACATGTATGTATGTATGTGTGATTTTTGGGGTGACATTCACTGAGACTTAAAAGATCTATTGTGCCCCCTTACTTCTACTCAATTTCTGAGGAGAGTCTCAGAAACTAGTAGTTCCTTTAGTCCTATTTCCCGGTGGAATTTTAGGATGTCTGCAGGCTTCAACTTAGGCAAATGTTCCTCTTCTATCCAGTAATCTCCCAGGTGCTGTGCTCTAGGATTCTGGAGTGCTGTGCAGTTGGAAAGTATGTGGATGGAGGTTTCTTTTTCCATTCCACAAAATCTGCATTCTTCTTCCTCCACTATTTTGAGCTTTTTCAGGTGACCATTCAGGCGACAATGTCCCGTCAGGATCCCTATCAAAACTCTTAGCGCAGTTTTACTTTGACTTATGCATTCTTTTGATCTCAACAGGTTGTAGTCACCCAGAAGAGTCTTTGATTGTATAAGCCCTACTAGATCTTTCCAATGGTCAGATCTTCTTTTTTTCTCGGCTTTACTTATTTCTTCCAATATTACATTGGGGCTGATTCCGGAAAAGGGTTCGGGCCCCCAGAAAGGTATTTCAGTCCCCCTCTAGTTCATCTGCTATTTCATTTCCTTCTATTCCAGTGTGTCCTGGAATCCATAGTAAGGTGACTATGTTGTTCTCGCCTAGTTCATTGAGTTTGTCTTGGCATTTCCACACCATTTTGGAACTGATTACACAAGAGCTCAGTGCCTTAATGGCTGCTTGACTATCCGACATTATGATAATCCTTTGTCTTCTGTATCCTCTATCAATATTGAACTGGGCGCACTTTCTTATGGCGTGGATTTCCTCTTGAAAGATACTTGGGGTTTTTCCCAAGCTTTCAGAGTGTTTGGTTCCTGGCCCGAGCACTCCTATCCCAGTTCCTTCTATTGCTTTTGAGCCGTCTGTGTACCATTGAATGGCATTCTTTCCAAGTCTGGTAATGGTATTTGGATCCCATTCCTTCTTGTTGCTCATTTCCGTAGCGAATTTCTTTGGAAAGTTATATTTTTTCATCATACCGTCTTGTGGCATGGTTGTCTGATTTCTAATGGAACTACATACACTCTAGCAAAGCTACGGTCTGAGACTGCACTCACTAGTTCTGAACCAGTTTTTGGAATATCGAACACTGCAGAATGTGGTTTCACATTTCGATAGATTTAAACAAAACATCGGTCGTACTGGAGTTAAGTGTCAAAGCAGGAACGCAGCAAACTTCTTCCTAAAAAAACCTTGGATTCGCTGACTTATTGATTATTAAACCTCAGCTGACGCCAGATGATAAGAGTGACAGGATAACTCACTGGTCCTTTTGTCTCTTCGCCCTGAGTTGATACATGTATATAATTGGTATGTGAGGACTGAAACGCCAAAAAAGGGACTCCCCCGAAAAAAGCTAGTGACCTTGGCAAGAAACACCTCATGAGCGGTACAACCAAGAGCACAAAAAGCTTGAGGGTTGAGGTGCCGAGGACTTGAAGCATTGGACTGGTGATGCCAAATTATGCCAATTAATCCATCCGTTCGCACCTCTACCGAAATTAGATACTTCACGGTTCTCTTGAAAATAGAATAGACCTGCCTGAGGAATCTCTTGAAGGAGTGATGTGATGGTTTTATTATAACGGAATTCTCTGAATGAATATTGCCTTAATGCCACCAGCAATTATTACAGATGCACCAAAAATCTTCTATGAGAATATTCATTCCCCCTCAAAAAAACATGGAAATTTGGTGAATTTAGGACGAGATTTTATGTGGTTTTTACTTTGGAGAACAAATGAATGGATGAATTTCTGTTTTATACAAATATTTTCAGCAAATTTGCGATTGTATTGTCATATGCATGTGTGATTTCTATTCACCTCTAGTCGAAGGTATTTTTGGAACTTTAGTTCTTTATGCCAGGTTATGTTTGAGCGACCAGGGGTCACGACAAAAGATCTGACCGTTACGCGTTACGTTACGAAACGTTAGGTTACATTTCTTCGTTATGTGCCTTGCGTGCTTGTGCCTCCTTAGTCTCTCTCTCTCGTTCACGAAGCAGCGATTCATAATAATAAATATGCTCCTACCCGGATTTGAACACGACGCCGTAGGCGGAGTGCTCAATCGTTCAAGTGCGATACAGACAATCCACACGAGTCGAGCAGCATATTTTTTCTACGATCCACTCAAGAAAAAATCTAGAAAATAAAAATTCCTATAAACTGTAATATACCTAACTTCAAATTAAAAATTTTACAATTCAATTTTATGTTTCCACTAATTTTGTGGTAAACGTACAGTTCTTGAAATTTGTATAGGGCTACGGTTACATTTTTTAAATATACGATGCTGTTTAAATATACGATGCTGTTCTAAGTAGATGTTGCCAGTCGGACTCCCTCATGAAAGGTTCCGTACCACTATCTATAATAATGAATATTCTGCTAAATATTTCAAACGTCTACCTGTTGTTGTTATTATTATCAAGCAGAATAATTATTTTTTGAAATAAAAGTAACAATTAAAAAAAAAACTTTTTCACGGGAATCGAACCCGGGTCTACGGCGTGAGAGTCTGGATTGATTACTACTCTGCAATCACTGAGAGATATGTATATTGTTTATCTATAACGTGAGATGTACCTATTACATAATTTTATAAAATCTGAGGTCTCCTCAAATATCCATTTTATTCTGTTTCAAGTATTATTTGTTGGTAATTTGTACGGATTATTTCTTTCAAGTTTATCTTTGTAAATGAATATTCTTGATCCAGTGCGCTTCTATGAGAAACTTTGACAAGTTATTTTGACGTTTCTTTTAAATTGAGAAAAGATGAATAACGGATACTCAACTCGAATGCTGATTGGTGGATTTCATATACGTTCTAGGATGTATATGAAATTATATCCGTTTAGTTAACTGATGGCCTACATTTCCATTTTGTAATCTGTGCAGAATAGTAGTTTGTGCAACTAGTGTGGATATGGACAATCCACACGATTCGAACATTATATTTTTTCTACGATCCCTTCAAGAAAAAATCTAGAAAATAAACATTTGAATATACTGTAAAATAAATATAACTTGAAATTTAAAATGTTCAACAATCTTATTTATAATCGTACCAATTCAATTTTATGTCTTCACTAATTTTTTTGTGATAAACGTACAGTTCTTGAATGTACAATTTGTGCAATGTTACGGTTTCCCTTTTTAAATATGCGAAGCTGTTATAAGTAGATGTTGCCAGTCGGACTCCCGCACGAAGGGTAGGTATCGTACCTTTATCTACAATAAATATGGAAAATACGAAATATTTCAAGCGTCTATCTGTTGTTGTTATCAATATCAAGAAGAATAATTATTTAAAAATGAAATCATTAATAAAAAAAAAGTTGTTTCATGGGGAATCGAACGTAGGTCTACCGCCTAAGAGTCTGACATGTTTACCACTCAACCACCGAGATCTATTATAAGGACATGTCCATCGGTAGCTCCTCAATTACCCATTCTATTCTATTTTTAGTATTTGTTATCAATTTATACGGACTATTTTTTTTGTTCATTTTTGTAAATAAATATTCTTAATCCAGTGCTTCTGAGAGAGACTTTTTTGACAAGTTATTTTGACGTTTCTTTAAATTGAAAAAAAGATGACGACGCCGTAGGCGGAGTGCTCAATCGTTCAAGTGCGATATGGACAATCCACACGAGTCGAACAGCATATTTTTTCTACGACCCACTTAAGAAAAAATCTAGAAAATAAAAATTTCTATAAACTGTAATATAACTTCAAATTAAAAGTTTAACAATTCAATTTTATGTTTCCACTAATTTTTTTGTGGTAAGCGTACAGTTCTTGAATGTCCAATTTGTATAATGCTACGGTTTCATTTTTTAAATATACGATGCTGTTATTAGTTGATGTTGCCAGTCGGACTTTCTCATGAATTATTTAAGAATAAAATTAACAATAAAAAAAAACTTCCTCAGGGGGAATTTAACCCGGGTCTACTGCGTGAGAGTCTGGTATGCTTACTACTCGACCACCAAAGAATATGCAAATCGTTTATCTATAACGTCAGATGTATTACATAATTTTTGCTTAAAAGGAACTAAAGTTCCTACCGTGTGTCCCGCGACACGTTCTACCTTTTTTGTTATTTATAATTTGGGGGTGTACATTTGGATATTTTCCCATGTTTGCTAAAAAAATATTTTGGCCAAATTGTACCATTTGAACCTTTTCGTGGAAAAATGTGAATATAGGTTTTAAAATATAACTCAACAAAGGCTTTGGTCAAAGATTATTTGCAATAATTTTCAAGATAACTACCAAAATGCAATGCCATGCTGGTCGAATATTTTTCATAGATAAAAGATTGTTGGTAAGTTAACAAACCGATGTTAATAATATTCCAGTCAATAAATGTAGAGTGAGCATATTATTTGTTGTGAAGGGCGGAATTTGATAGTGGTACTATTCAGATATGACCTCGGGCGTGAAATAGATTAAGAAATCTAGTTTGGTTGTGAAATTTATATTTTGGTTTCACAATTCAATGTATAAGAAATAATGCATTCGGAATCATAAACCACTGTAGGACCCATAATTGCCTTTGCAAAGTGTCTCCAAATTTTAATTTCATTTTATAGTTTTTTCATCATACCGTCTTGTGGTATGTCCCAAGTTGTCTGATTTCTAAGAAGTGAGGAGATAGATTTTTTCGATGATTTCATTGTCGAAGATAGAACTCCACTCTATCTGTAGTATGACATCAGTTATGCATACACTCAACTTACGACATACAAACAATTGAACTATACCCCTCCATTGGACGCAATCTTTTAAACAAACTTTTTTGTTTTTAGAATTTAGGCGGTAGAAGGCTGGAAAATGAACTTTCTTACTAGCATTTTCCAATATAGTAATTCTTACTCTAAGTAAACTGGAATGAGGAAAATCAATGGTTAATGTAAAATTGTAATTTTTTTTGTCATATGAACATTACATCTTTATTATCATCATTTTCCCATATTTCCATGGTCACACCACAGAATTGTTTGATTTATTTTTGTTTTCTGGATTATTTTGGGGGTGAGATGGAGGAGCAGACGGATGATAATTATCACTGTTAGAGTCAAGATTGAGACCAAGTGACTAGAAATTCTCAGATTAAGACTGAATGAGCTAGCTACTACTATGCAATATACTAAGTTGATAAAATCCGCCACAAAAAATGAAACAACAAAACAGCATAAATCTTTATATATGGATTAAAATACAAGCACTCCTTGTCACAAAATTAAACATATCGAATATTCACCATTTAAACTTGCTACAACGGTTTTACTTACTTATAATATCCGCTTCCAATATTCCAAGGATTGGAAAATATTCTATCGAAATTTCAAGTAAGAAATAATTTAAAGTAACCACAATTTGCAATCCTAACTTCCAATTCCATTAGACTCGACAGTTTAATAGGGTGGGACAATTTTAAACTCAGTTTATCTTTAAATTCAAAATCAACTGAGTGCAAATATAAAAGCTATCGATCTTACGTTATCGACGAACCAAGAGAACTTATTATTTGCTGAATTGTAGTCTCAATCAATAAACCGTGCATACTTTTTGACAGTCCGTCCAGTATATTGTTGGAATGAAACAATCCACCTTTAATTACCTAGCCGACATCAATGTTACAGCTGATTCAATAAGCAATTTCACAGTAAATTCAGCTAGCTATACGGGGCTATTTACGGGACACTTTCCCACAAAGAAGCACCTAAACAAAATAGGGCTGTATAACGGAGTCCTTACATGCAGAAGATGCAAAAAGGATACCGAAACAGCTCGACATATACTATGCAACTGTGAGTCGTTGGACCACAGAAGGCAGAAACTGTATGGCAGAAACCAAATGACTCCAGAAGACTTCTACAACCAACCAGCAAAGAACCTGTATGAACTAATACAGGGAACGGATTGGCTGAATAGGTTGTAGTCAGAACACTAGGAGTATCCACAATAAGCCCAGGAGGCTGGGGTGGTATAGTTCTTCTATTGTCAGTGTGATGACCATAAAATAAAGCAATGTTGTCAGATATATTCTCTAAAATTGTTGGGCTCACTATACAAATGTTTCTCATTACTTTAGTATTAACTGTTAGCTCGTGATAGTCTCAGAAAGCTAGTTTGGAAATATATTTTTAAGAAATACATGATATAAATTTATTGGTAAGCATTAAAAAAAAGCGCTCGAAATTGCTGTAAAAAGAGAAATTAATTGAAACAACTTCATGTATGCCCACTATATTTAAGAAAATTTTGTACATCTAGCAACGCAGATGAACTAGTTGCAGGTGCCTAGTAATCCAGTACATTATTGTTTGTAATCTAACGGTGTAACGGGTCACTTACTTAGGCGTACCACTGTAACATAAAAAAATGTATGTTTCAGGGTGGTAAGCCTGCTAAGACAGTCTACATTCAGGGGCGTGTGTGAAATTTGTTTTAAAGGAATATTTAAAATAATAGTAGTTCGTTCGGGTGAGTTTAGTGAATTGATATCAATATAATATTTATTTGTTCGTAGACGTTAGGGTAAGTTTTATGAATATAATGTATTTGTAAATACTAATTAATTAGAATGGCAATTTGGAGACCATTTGAAACATGTTATTAACGGATTGTGTACGGGTTTTAGAAGGACCATATAATACCAACTTTAAAACTGATTCGTGATATTCCTGAATATAATTATCAATGTTTAGAAATACAGCGCGCGGTTTTATTGAATTGTGGATTTAAATATAAGAAGTTAGATAATCGAATGGTAATGGAATCTCGGCGTATCGTTGAACTTAGATAAAAGTTATTGCGCAAAATAAAAGGGTACCGTGATTATTTACAGAAAATTTTATTACAAATTTTATGCAGTTTTTTTTAATCCACTATAAATTTGAATTACATTTGAAAAACATTATTCAAATTTATAAAAAAATGTATGCACGCCATTGGGCGGCTTTTTCCTTCAAAGGGATTAAAAATATGGGTCATCACATTAACATTGGAAAGACTTTACCGGCGAAGGGACGGCTCCTTAGAAAAAAAAACTATGCTATTTATCCATTTGTAAATTTTTTGGTTCCATCCGTTAGGGTCAATTCTATAAGAAGTGGCTAAAAATTAGCAGCTTGTCGTTAAATTTGACGAAGTTTCCCCAATTAGAAATGCTTTAATCTATACATTGTCAAGATTATGATTCAAATTTCAACATGTATGGTATTTAATGAAGAGTTTTCCGTCAATACTTTAAAGCTTATTATGCATAAAGACTATCAAAAATGGGTTACAAGATTGTCTTATTTTTAACTGAGTGTTAAAATTTAACATTGGCTTACAGAATTGCTCCTATAGACTTATAATATAAAGGAGACCACATTGTTTACATTTCGAGGCGATCAATCATCATTCTATCTTTCAATTTTATCTCTCTCCCTCCAAATTGCGTCGTTGACAAATCTCCATAATTTCGAGAAAGTATTTCGAAATAATTTAAGTATATTTAAAGAACTGGAGAACACTGCTTTTATAATGCATATTATATATTGAAAAAAAAACTTCCATAGACCATTCAATTTTGAATTGATTGATCCATACATTACTAAATAATCAATAAACTTTGCAAATATTCCTAAATTAAAAACGAGCAATAAGTACAAAACAGCGCTTTGGCAACACCCCATATGTTTTGGTACTTTATTGAATGACTAATAGTATACGCGTAGTTTTGCTATGTTGCCGAAGTGATATAGCTCTTTTAGTGCTTACTTTACTATTATAAGGTGTTTTTTTAGTACTTATTGTGGAAATTTTACTTTGTTTGGCCAACCATGGTAAATTCTTGTGTTGTTGGTAAGAAAGTGGAACATTTAAACCCAAATTTAACTTTTCATAGGTAGGCGAGGTTATCTTTTTAGTGGCGTGGCGTGGTATAAGTGTTTGTAAATATCAGAGGTGTAGAAGAAGGGTTTTGGTGTCTCTTGGTGTTAATTAAATAAACCACTACCAAATTAGTATACAAAATACATCATCTGAACAATGTAAGACTCATTGTGAAAACCACATAGTATTTGTATTATTGTTGAAATCAAATATGACACCCAAACGAATAGCGGGCAGTCTAACATTCGGACAGGACAGTCTACTAGTACATCATAAGTTATCAAATTTTCATATTTCGTTTGCTTTTTATATATTTTTCATTTGTTCATATTTATATTAAAGTAAGAATATTTATATTGTTAATATCGTTTAAAAGTTGCGAAGTTTGAACTATTCAATCAAAATGTGAATGATTAACCTGATATCTAATGAAATGAATTCAATTTTCTTAAGCACCAGTAGTCACCAAACAAGTAGCTGTGACTACCAATGTTGGTATATGGTTTAGAGTACCTTGTACTAGGTATTATTTTAAAACTGGATGAATAAATACATACCTATAAGTATTTCAATTCATTATTCATTTATATACCCATATCACTCTTTCATTTTGTTATTTTTTCACGTTTTAACTGGTTTATCGATTTGTCTATACAGTTTTTGTGAATTTTGAATGACAATCAAACATTTCTCACTTTCCTTGCCTAATTACATCCTGCAATCATAATCCAATAAAAAAACGTAATATATTTAATTATTATTGGTAGATTTTGAACCGTAGGCCACTGGTGATGAAAATCAACAGCCCTATTACACTGTTGTCATTTTGATCACGCGCCCGACAAGGACTATGCTTTCTTTCTTGCACTTATAGCTTTTTTTAAAACAATAATAGATCGCCTTAAAAAGCATTTTATCAATGAAATATTTTGTCTCTGGTATTTATAAGTCTATGGTTCCATCTCAAAATTATCGATGCGGATTATCATTATTTATGTTGAACTCTGAAAACTATTCTCGAGGCTTGAAGAAATTGTAACTGAATGGATGAAATTTTGGTTATTGAATATTTTTTCTTGTTTAGCTTGTTCAACATTCTTAACGACAAAACCATGGCTCTTTCCATATTCAATATCTTATTGTATAGGTTTGCTACTACCACTTATTCACCATTCTTTTCGCAAATTGTCCATCGCCCATCTCAAGATACATTTTTTTGTTTGCTATTGATGAGGATCCAAAGATATGCGATATCTGGCCAGAGAAGAATTGGTCATGTCAAAAAGGAGGCTTAAATTAACATTCAGAGACTATTCTAGGGAATGTAATATCAAAATTCCTACGATGGTGGATACATTGTTAATTAATAATAAAAGAACATAAAAAGTGTGAGAGAACTCTTAAAATTTGATTGATATTTCAGAAAATATTTAGTATTTACTTATGATTTTTCTAATAAGAGTGCACAGGAATGCAAGAATATTAAAGTGAGGTATTTTTGGGAATACTGATTGAGTTCAATTGGAACTTACATGCATATTTTGGGAGGGTAACTATAATAGTTGTAAAAACGCACGCAAACATTTTTTAACTCAAATCAAATTTACCAAATCATTGAATTACTAAACGAACTGAATAATAAATCATGGTTAGATCATAGGTTACTTTTTTATTGACTTTTGTTCATTTTGTTTTCCAAAATCGTTATGATTATAAACTTGTATGGTGTTTATTAGTTTTTGAACTTTTTATAATTATTACTAGCATAATTATAATTCTCTTCATTCAACTTCTAACATGTTTTTATTAATTGAATGTCGTTGTTATTGATCCCAATAAAAACTATCACACGTATAGAAAAAACCTTGGATGAATCGTTCACAACTCTAGTCCATTCTCTCAAAGCGGGGAAATGCAGGTTGTTGATAGAATGTATGTATGTTTGTGTATAGTGGACGTAATATTTTTCACCTACGACTCCCCCTGTAATCAGTCAATAACACACAGTTCGTATCAATGTAATGACGTCTATTAGGCACTGTAAAAAAAAACGCACAGCTGTAAAGTAAATCGCACGGCTTTCTTTCCTATCTTAGCAACTGTCAATAGACGTCTCCATTTTATTTAAAATTTACTATTTGAAAACATTAGATATGGCCACGTTTATCTATGAAAAGCCCAAAGGGCAATGCATATGTATTGATTATAATTGAAAAATGGACTTTCGATTATCAACAATATAATTAATAATGATTAAACGTTAGTTCTTCAATGTGTTTCTTTCATTGGTAATAGAGTAATAGAGATGGAGTTTACCAAGCACCTCTAATTATGTAACTGTTATTTCTTATGCTTCTTATAAAAAATACAAGTACAAGTAGGTCGTAGGTAAAATATAGTACGTAACTCGTGTTGTAGAGCATTTTACGCACTCACGGAATTACGCACTCGTTACGTAATATACTATAATGCAGCTAGCTTGAAGTTATATTGCGGACTATTTCGGTATCGTATCGAATTACAATCTAACAAAAAGCCGACAACTTCAATAACTATTACGTCAAGTATAGGTGTGTATATGGGGTGATATTCGGTGAGACCTATAAGATCTCTTGTGCCAGAAAACTAATAATCACGCTCTCAAGTTGATTGAACCTGAAAATGAAAGAAATTCTCAATTCAAGAATAAAATGGATAGCTAGAAAATTAGTGTCATAATGGTAATAGGGTTTTTTCTACTTTATTCCTACAAGTCTGCATAACGTAATAGAACTAGTGAAAAATTATAACGATTGATATTGAGCTTTCACCATGATGACCCACATTTTCTAGTCATCTTATTCTTGAATTAATAATTATTCCCAACTTTTTGGTTAAATTTACTGAAAGGTGTGGCTTTTTCAGTTTTCTTCCCAACTTTATGCCATATCCAAGTTATGATTTATTTACAAATTCAATCCATCCATATTTTACTGATGTCTGATATTGAGGAGTGTGCAAAATTTGGATTAAATCTGCTCGTCAAAGACGAGACCGAAGGAGTCGGATACAAAGATACATACATACAAACAAAAATTAATTATAAGGTGAAATCCACCAAGGTTAGTTCACTGACCGAGGTTTGCAACTAGAAATATATTTTGGATGTGAAATAACTATTAAAATATAATATTCGGGAAAATTTTAATAAGAGCTGCTATATGCCATACAACTCAATCCTTCACAGTAGTTTTTTCATTATCACCTCCATGTATACATTCACATCCATCACTCATCACCTTACTTGATAGAAAGTACGGAACTTTCCAATTACTCGTATAAAATCTGAAAAAAGTTACGCTACCAATCAATGTTAAAATCTTCTGCTCCAATTTTATAGTAAATCCCCAGACTGTCTCAGTTAAATCCCTGAAATCTCATTAGAACTCTTTGCCTGAAGCCTTCAAGTTTTTGTTGGAATTCACAATATAAATCAAAGTAGAGACAACCTCTCTTAACGATGCCATTCTTCCGTTACCAACTGAACCTAATTGAGGTAATACTAGGATCTGTATTCAATTCCCCCGATTATTTCTAATTATATAAGCATAAGAACGGTTACTAAATTCACCAAAAATTTTAACAATCGTGTTTTTCAACAACATCAAAATGACAATAAAAAGCGAATCCATAATCCATTGATGTGTAATACAGACTCTCCAACATAGTTGAGCTCTGGACATATTCTTGATTTATTATAGTCACTTCTTATATTTTTTCTACTACAACTGTCATGAGACGGGTACGATTTGACACTATTTTCAGTGTTATTATGATGTATATTGAGTATATTAAGATAAGATAATAAGAATCAAGAAAAATATCAATACCAGAATTAAATATTTGAAATATCACAGGAAGCTGCATTTTCAATATCCGAAGGGAGATTGTCTTGACCTTATTTTTATAGATTTTTGTTTATTCAACGTTGACAATTTGATGACATAACTAATTTATTTTATTTCCACAGCTTTCTTTCTATTTGCTACTATCGTTACAGAATATTATTTTTCTACAAACGTGTTGAAAATGCCATTTTTAGCACTCCATAGAAGCTATAAAAATGTCACTTTAAGACACTGAGTGCCTTAAAATGTTTATGGCACTGCTGGTAAAAGTGAATTGTCAAATTTTGAAAGCAAACGTCAAAATATTTATATTTTATTTATTAACATCAATATTAATAGTACAATTTGTGCAATTTGACAAATTAATTTCCTGCACTGCTGTTTTACCATTTTCCGTGGATAAGGAGGAATGATGCGCAGAAAAAATGGAATTTCCAGTCCTGGTTGACGCCACAATATTTTCGGATGTTTGTTGTTGGATTGATGTTGTTGGTAATGTTCGCTGCACTGTCAACAGTTTTTGACCAATCAAATTCTTATTTTCCAAAGAATCCTCAATGTAAAGAAATGTAAAACTTCGTGAAACATTGGTTTTAGTATCTGGTATTTTGATAATTAATATAGTACCCATATCTTCCATATCGTCAACAGTCAATTGACAAAGCTCCTCCTTGCGGCAGGCACCAAATATTCCCACAATCACAACTACTTTCATTAGAAGATACTCATCATCTAATGCAGACTCCAAAAACTGGTCAATTTGGACTCCAGTTAAGATTTTTGATTTCTTTGGCCGGTAACCTTCTGCTTGACGCTTTAAATACGCGATAAGCTTAATATATTTGCTGATATCTACGTCGCTATTTATACGTAGCATGGATTTGATCATCGAATAATTTGACCACAGAGATGATGCCTTCCATACCTTTGCTTTCTCCTCAAAATAGGCCAGAAATACATTTTCAGTATATTTTCCAGAAAAGCATTTTGCTTCACACCATTTCTGAAACTTATTATAGGCTATATCGTATTGAACCCTGGATTTTCTCGGCAACAAATCGAGGATTGCTCTATTGGCCGCCGCCTCTATGTCTTCGAATGGATAATTTTCATTACTTTCTTCCATTTTAAGAAAAATCTACAACCCTAACTACGTTTTAAATGAAACTAACAAACGTCTGACAGATGCATCAAAACATTCGTAAACAATTAAATCAACAATGGTTGCTAAGGTACGTAATATACGATGCAATTTAAAATTATCTACTTTGTATGTATTAATAAAGGTTTTTAAAATTCAATTCAAACTGTATTATTGCATTTTTTGAACGTTTGTAGAAAAAATATTGTATGATATACGTGTTCAAAGTACCTTTTAAGGCACTCATGTGAATTGCAGAATGTGCTCATTCTGCAAACCTTCACATGCGTGCCTTAAAAATGTACTTTTAACACTTATATCATAAATAACTATTACGGTACCTTATGTTCACAGTCAATATTAATTACAATATGTTGGATTAAAGTTTTTTTTTTATAAAATTTTCCGATATACAGTCAATAATACTAATGAGTTAATGAACTATTCGCACGTGTTTTCAAGTCCATTTCATCCATTTTATGTTACTATTTCATAGTATCCACTATGCCTATGCCTATGCCTATTACACTACTTACTTATCACACGACTACAATTAGTAAAATTATGTGATAGATTAAGTTTAGTGAGTGAGTGAGTATTCAAGTGAAATGGGATGACTTGAACAGTTATCAATAAAAAAAACATACATTTTCCAACTGTCAGCAACAAGCAGAACAGTTTAATGATCTCAATTTGACAATTTAAAGAGAACGTTTTTAGACTATAATCAGTCCATCATCCTTAACTGATAAGTCATTAGTATCCAAAATTGTATTCGCCCGCATCTTCGTATAAAATGGATCCTTTACATATACCCATTTGGGAAGCGGGGAAAAAACGTAAATGGGCGGAAAAACTCTTGGCAAAAAGCAGATTGATTGAGTGTGTGAGTGAAGCTGGTGTACAGAGTCTTCACATAAGAAGAGATAGACTCAGTGCCGTACTTGTTACCGTATTATGAGAAATAAATCAGAATTTCAGGAGGTTCAGATTATCGGCGCAGAAAGTCTTTATAAATTGTATCATATTCTTGGATACTTTGACATAAAAATATGTATTTTGATATAGTTTGATTTTCAACATAACGAATAAATGTGTTTTCAGTTCACACATAAATTGTGAATGTATGAACAAGAAAATGGGTGATATTCACAAAGAAACTGAGTATTTAATAAACTAAGAAGTGCTAAGAACAGATCAAACATATCAATATCACTACATTAACACTATAGGTGATTGATTGTGTTTTCCATAAAAATTGGACCATTCATTGAATATAAATGATTTCAATGCTTTTGTCATGGAGTTATACTATTTGTATGTATGTATGTGTGATTTTTGGGGTGACATTAACTGAGACCTAAAAGATCTATTGTGCACCCTTACTTCTACTCAGTTTCTGAGGAAAGTCTCAGAAACTAGTAGTTCCCTCAGTCCTATTTCCCGGAGGAATTTTAGGATGCCTGCAGGCTTCAACTTAGGCAAATGTTCCTCTTCTATCCAGTGATCTCCCAGGTGCTGTGCTCTAGGATTCTGAAGTGCTGTGCAGTTGGAAAGTATGTGGATGGAGGTTTCTTCTTCCATTCCACATAATCTGCATTCTTCTTCCTCCACTATTTTGAGCTTTTTCAGGTGCCCATTCAGGCGACAATGTCCCGTTAGGATCCCTGTTAAAACTCTTAGTGCAGTTTCACTTTGACTTATGTATCCTTTTGATCTCAACAGGTTGTAGTCACCCAGAAGTCTTTGATTGTATAAGCCCTACTAGATCTTTCCAATGGTCAGATCTTCTCTTTTTCTCGGCTTTACTTATTTCTTCCAATATTACATTGGGGCTGATTCCGCAAAAGGGTTCGGGCCCCCAGAAAGGTATTTCAGTCCCCCTCTTTGCTAGTTCATCTGCTATTCCATTTCCTTCTATTCCAGTGTGTCCTGTGTGTCCATAGTGAGGTGACTATGTTGTTCTCGCCTAGTTCATTGAGTTTGTCTAGGCATTCCCACACTATTTTGGAACTGATTACACAAGAGCTCAGTGCCTTAATGGCTGCTTGACTATCCGACATTATGATAATCCTTTGTCTTCTGTATCCTTTATCAATATTGAACTGGACGCACTTTCTTATGGCGTGGATTTGCTCTTGAAAGATACTTGGGGTTTTTCCCAAGCTTTCAGAGTGTTTAGTTCCTGGCCCGAACACTCCTATCCCAGTTCCTTTTATTGCTTTTGAGCCGTCTGTGTACCATTGAATGGCATTATTTCCAAGTCTGGTGATGGTATTTGGATCCCACTCCTTCTTGTTGCTCATTTCCGTAACGAATTTCTTTGAAAAGTTATATTTTTTCATCATACCGTCTTGTGGCATGTCCCAGGTTGTCTGATTTCTAAAAAGTGAGGAGGTGTTTGTTTTTTAATGATTCCCTCTCTACTTAGTCTGTATCTTGTTCTTTCTGCAACACTTTCCACCACCATATGTAAAGGGGTGAGGTTGAGAATCACTTCCATGGCTGCCGTTGGGCATGTTCTCATTGCTCCTGTAATGCATATACAGGCTAGTCTTTGAATTTTGGAGAGGTTTTCTCTCGTCGTCAATAGGCTTGTTCTACTACACCACGCAATGGCTCCATAAGTGATGATTGGTCTCACTATGGCAGTGTACATCCAGCTTAGGATTTTTGGGTTACAGCCCCAGTTTGCTCCTGCCAGATTTCTGCACACCATTATAGCCATTTTCGCCTTGTATGTAATCTCCTTTTCGTGTTTGTTCTACAGGAGTTTACTGTCTAGAGTTAAACCTAGATACTTGACTTCTTGTCTCCATTCAATTTCGTTCCCATCAAGTTTTATGGTTTAGAGGTTGAGTTTTCTCTTCTTAGTGAAGGCTATCAGGATGGTTTTAGTGGGGTTGATGCTAAGTCCCACTTGCCTACACCAGCTATTTGTATAGTTCAAACCCTTTTGTACAATATCGCAAAGGGTGTTTTCGAATTTCCCCCTGGCTGTTATGACAATATCGTTGGCATATCCCTGGCAGGATATTCCGAGATTCGTCAAACCACACAGGATTTCGTCAACCGTCAGACTCCACATTAATGGGGAAGTTATACTATTTAGTACGCACTATGTGATATGTAGGAAATGAGATCACGTCCACGTCACTCGAGTGTCCTCGAGGTTTCATAAAAGTATCTCGAAAACTTTTATAGAACGGGCAGATTAGCAGTATGTGCTCCGGAACAAGGAGTTACAGATGGATCACGTCGTATCGATTTCTATTCAATACAGATTATTATGTATACAGTGTGTCGCATTCAAGATAAAGAAACCCCCATATTCTTGTTATTTGAAATATTACAGATTCGAATTTTCACAGAATCATACATGTTGATAGGCCACATCTATTAAGTTAATCAACTGGAATATGAACTTGAATCTCAGCCTACTACGATTTTACAAACGGAGTCACTATTCGATATTCTGCTTCAAAAAAAAATTTTCAAAAAAGTTGTTCAGAATATCATTTTCACCCCACATACCGAAATTCATCACAAAATTCGCATTTTTGATTTTTTAATTTTTTTTTTCCACACATACAAGATATTGTTTAATTTGATCAATAGCGTGCCACGGAAAATAATATTTTGACAGTGTTTTCAAATGTTAGCCAAGTTCAAGTCAGTGATCAAAGAAATAAAATGCGCTCGACTATAAAAGAAATAATAGGAATAATCCGGTTGTTTGGTGATAATGCACGTTGTTGCAGAGTTGAGACATCTTCGACGTTACAAGATCAAGCCCCATTAACCAGAGTTCTCACATATATTGGAAGAAGGTGATGGTAATAAAAGACTAGACCACTGTTATTGGGCCCAAGGTGTTTTTTCAAATGACAAACAGTTTCTGAAGAAGATTATGTTTACCGATGAGGCTACATTCACCACTAATGGGGTTGTATTCTCTCAAAATTGTAGATACTGGGCCATAAATAATCCTCACTGGGTTATCAATTGTAGAGACCAATATTTCCAGGAAGTCAATGTCTGGTGTGGGATTTTGGGAGACCGTATAATAATTGGTCCTTTTTTCTTCAATGGATCATTGCATGCTGATCGCTTTGTTAACTTCCTCGATGGGGAGTTTTGGCAAGCAATTGAAAATCTTCCTCTCAATGTACGTCAAGATATGTATTTGCAGCTAGACGGTGCATCCATTCACAATCCAAGGCTTGTTCGTCGATAGTTGAACCAAAATTATCAGATGCGCTGGATAGGAAGAAACAGTCCTTTCGAACTGTGGCCTCCGAGGTCTCCCGATATAACACCACTTGATTTTCATTTCTGGGGTATGGTGGGAAATTAAGTCTGTAAAACAAGGCCCAGAAATCGAGATAAACTTCGTGCTAGAATTACAGATAAACGAACTCGCAAAAGAATCGAAAAAGGTATTTAATTAGACGGAGGACTAGTTGGGAAAGGTCCCATTTAATAGTTATTCATTTGTATTATGGAAATTATTGTTTGATACTTTTTCCTACATTTAGGCAATTATCGAAATTGTTTTCCCATAATAATAATAATAGGATAATTATTCCTTTGAAAGTTTTGTTTACTGTACTCAAATATTTGAATACATGGCAATGTGTCAATATTTTAATTTCCACGGCACACTAATTATCGAAATGAATAATAATTTTGTATAACTTCTTAGACCAAAAAAAGGAAGTTGAAAATGCGTAGTTTGTAATAATGAAATTTGGTATGTGGGATCAACATGATATTCTGAACAGCTTTTTCCAATAATATTTTCCGATATCTCTAACGCGAAGCAAAATATCGAAAAGCGGTTCAGTTTGTGTAATCGTAGTAGGTTAAGTTCAAAGTTCAGATTCCAGTTGACTATTTCAATAAATGTGGCCCATCAACTTGTATAAGAGTTATCATCAACACCTAATTCAACAGCAAGTTTCACGTTCTCGGATACCTGTTGTCAACACGATCATTTCCCCCGATTTTTTTTCTCAATTCTACTGACTGTTGATTGGCCGATAGGTTGTCTGGTACTTCGCATTGAACAAATCGCATACCTATTTCTAAGTTTCATCTACACATCCTATGAAAATTAGAATTTTTATGCTTTGGGTTCCACTAAAAGTACCCATAATTTACTGAAATTCACTTGAAATTTGTTGTATCCGATAAAACGTCAACCGATATCTCAATTGACATTTATACCGATTGATAGCAACTTGATTTTTGACGATTGATTGCTGTTGTGTTCTTGTGTACTTCTTCAACTCAGCTTATTGTTAATAATTTTTAACAGTACTGTACAAATAGAGAAAGAACTTTCCAATGGGGTATTACAGGACCCACATTCCAATTAAAAAAAATAACACATTAGCACGTCAAAACAGGTGACGGCATTTTACACAACTCAGCCATGTATGTATTGACATACATTCATAGCGAAAATAATTACATAAGTACAATTCTCTCCATCATTCAAAAAACGTTATGTCGAACTTACTTCGTTTTCCAAGTAACATGGCGCTGAATGTAAGAAAGAATATGTATTTTAAAAAAATCGAAATTTCTCTTTTTTTTATAAGAAAGGACGTAATATTTGTTTTCATAAATGTAGAATTTCATCTGGCTATACTACTACTACTACTACTAAATGTGCAGGCGAGCCTTGTCCTGGACAACTCAAGCCAAGGTTCCGACACTGAGGCCACTGGCGGGCCCATTGTGCCATTCCTGCTACCCAGTCATCCATGAAGCCAAGCCCTTCAATAAAGGCCACAACCTTTTCCAGTGGATGCCTGCTTGTCTCTCCAGGAGCCATGACAGTGACTCCGAAGATTCGCCTGCGTAATACAGCCCAGTGTGGACACTCTAAGAGAACATGAACTGACGTTCCATCAGTCATGCCGCAACCCCTACATAGGGAACTTTCCTCTACTCCTAGATTGTAGAGGTGCTTCCTCATACAGCAGTGCCCTGTTAGGAGTCCTCAGCCTACTCCTTGGTAGTTCAGTAGCTGACCTGGCGTGTCCATCAGTCTATCCCTTCAGTAGAAGTTTGGATTGTCTAGGACCCTGCAGAGCATTCCAATGAGCGAGGTGCTAATTCCTCAGCCACTTCTTCGTCTCCTTGCGTATTCTTTGTTTTGTTAGGCCCAGGGTCGGGCCCGGGCCGCAGAAAGGAGCTGCTGCCCCTTCCGCAGCCAGTGCATCCGCCATCTCGTTGCCTTCAAAACCAGAGTGGGCTGGAATCCATTCTAGCCGCACCACGTTCCGCCTTGCAAGATTAGCAAGTCATCCTCGACATTCGTTAGCAAGTCTTGAGTTGCTGGTATACCCATTCAGGGCTTCAATTGCTGCCTGACTCTCGGAGTAGGTATATGGTTATGCATCGATCCACATAACCTTTGTCTAGGTTCATCTGCGCACATTCCAAGATAGCATATATCTCGGCCTGATATGCAGATACACCCTCACCCAATGGTACACAAACCTGTGTTCTTGGGTTAATGGAGTAAATTCCAGCCCCTGCTCTATCACCGGAGCATGAGCCACCTGTGTACCAGACGGTCCCATTAGGCTGTGTATTCCTTTCTTTTTCCCAGGACTCTCTATCCCGTATCATGGCCCTGTATGGGGTAGCGAAGTAGTACTTACGCAGGCATTCATCAGCCGCTCGAGCCAGAACTTCATCTGGCTATACGCTTATGAGAAACGACACAATTTTATGTGTTGTTTGCTAGAACCAATTGGAAACTACTGCTGTACTTTCCGACAAACAGACGCACGATGTAACTTTCTAGTCCGTAAATGGTGAACCAAGAATTCCATTAGTAAGCTATCAGAATATCCAACACAATCGTCACCAATATTTATTATCACCCTCTATCTTGAATAACCAGAAATTACTTATTTTCAGAGTTTTTCTCGTACTTGCATCGGTGTTACTTTCAAACACTTCATGGTACAAATACAGTTTGGTAATAGTATTTACTTATGCCTTGAAAAAAAACTTATCCAGTATTGGCTAGAAAATATGGAAAAAACAGTCAACCAATGTGGTTTCGTCTGATTACTTCAATCAACAACCAATCGAGGGTGAATCTAAATCAAGATCGAAATAAATGTATATAAAGTTCTCATCCTCCTGGGTATGTACATCTTAAGTAATCATTCAATTTTTATCTTACCCAGTGAAAGCCCAATTAGAAAGAAGATTTATTAAGACGAAACAAGATTTCCATAAGCAAATTTGTACGTTGAAATACGGGCGCTGTAAAATGACTGAACTCTTGATGAGTACGGACGTTTTGTGGGAAAGGAGTGACTAGGGACCTATTACACGACTCCCTATGTAACTAACCCAAGACTGTGGTGAACTTGATAATACCCTATTCGATGGTAAACATTTTATCATACGAAAATTTGCTTGCGTTATCTAGAAGCACTCGTAGGATGCTGCCTTGTTTGCTGATTGTATAATTGGTCCCAAGGAGAGGCTTTCTACTACGATAGGGCTCTGCCCTACATTTTTTAAATATAAATTA
This sequence comes from Galerucella pusilla, assembly GCA_910591695.1. Taxonomy (NCBI): domain Eukaryota; kingdom Metazoa; phylum Arthropoda; class Insecta; order Coleoptera; family Chrysomelidae; genus Galerucella; species Galerucella pusilla. The sequence continues at coordinate 31,115 of CAJUYI010001984.1, forward strand.
TTGGTCCTCAAACAATAGCCTTGTCTTACGAAGTTATTTCCACAGTTACAGGTTATCTATGTGTTTAAAACATAAACAATTACTTATGAGGTTTGAGATGAGAATGAAGCGATTGAAAAGAACATTTGTCCCGATGAGAGAAATATTGTTTTCCCAATGAATAATTTAACGTAATTCTTAGCAATCAAATCCTTTTTTTTAGTACCCTGCGTGAAGTACGTACATCAGAATGCGTGAGACTTCACTTCACGCACTAGTTCCAATTTGTTTGTAATTATACCTAGCTTTATTAAATCATAGGTAGATATAACAAGGGGATATTGAATTCAATTTTTTTTATATAGAATTCAGTACAGTACATACCTAATAAATACTAGTAAATAATTATTGGGTACTGGGAGCCTATAAGTTGCCTGTCAGTAGCTGACATTTCTTCGTGCATTGAATCTAATATTTAAAACTCAAAATCAGATTTTTCGACTGAACCTAGGGTAGGCAGAAGTATTTTTCTGCACTGCTATGGAAAGTGACGTATTTCTCATACCTTACTTCATTTCAAAACCAAATATTGCTCATACTGTGAGAAATATTATTTCTTACGGCACTTTGCCTCGGATCTAGGTAAATTGTTCGAAATCAATTCTTCGAAAGTCAATTGTTCGAAATCAATTATTCGAAAATCAATTGTTCGAAAATCTATAGTTCGAAATTCAATATTCTGAATAGAATATACAAAAATAGATAGATAGAAGTTTTTATTACTTTGTTCACCTTATTAAATGTTTGTTAAGCGTTTATCTCTTAGGAATCTTTTGCGATAACGGGAAATCCTAATGACAACGGTAGGTCTAAATTATACATAAATACCTATTAGGGTAGATTTTATAAATAGGTAGGTACCTAAATATTTATTGTTATCATTGGATTTAAGTATAATTACAAGAAACGAATGCAATTTTTGACTAGTCTAATTATTTCGACGACGTAGACACCTTTACTTTGCAATTTTGTATTGTTAAAATGGAATTTGTTACCAGCGAAAAGGGAAATCCCAAGTTATTGTTGAATGAGTTTTTGTTTGTCAAAGATAAACAAATCGACACTAAAATATATTGGAAATGTGAATTTTTTCATTCAAAGAAATGTAAGTCAAGAGTTATAACAGAGCGAAATGAAATCAATAAAGGACCTGTTGAACATGGTGGAGATGCTGCACGTCTACAAGTTACAAAGTTTTTGGACCAAGTACGGGACTCTGTCAAAAACACACTTGATACTCCTCACCGCATAATTTCAACATATTCAACACTAGTCAGTACTCATTCAGTTGGGCGTTTGCCAGAGATTAACAATATAAAACGAACTATTCGAAACATCAGACAAAGAAACGATGGTGCACCTGCTCTTCCTCAATCCAGACGAGATATTATTTTTCCTGACATGTACAAACAAACCTTGAAGAAAGAAGTTTTTCTCCAATTTGATTCTGGGGCCATCGATTCGAGAATTTTAATTTTTGGAACACAGAAGTCCCTTAAACTTCTGGAACAATCAAATCACTGGTTTATGGACGGAACTTTTAAAACAGTGCCCTATTTATTTGGACAATTATATACAATACATGGTTTGAAAGATAATTATTCCATTCCGCTTCTATATGCGCTTCTTCCTTCTAAAGCACAAAGTACCTATATAACATTTCTTCAGGAGATCAAAAATCTTTGTCCGACAGCTGCTCCAAAAACAGTCATGATAAATTTTGAACAATCTATGATAAACGCAGTGTCGATTGCTTTCCAAGAAGCCACAATAAGAGGATGTTTTTTTCATTTCTGTCAGTGTGTATATAGGAAAATTCAATCATCTGGCTTAAAACAACGATACGACAACGATGCAGAATTTTCTTTAAAAATAAGGTTGCTAAATGCACTAGCTTTTGTTCCCGTACAATTTGTAGAAAAAGCATTTAACGACCTAGACGATGCAGGTCTATTTTCAGAAGAGGTACAACCGGTAGTCGATTATTTCGAAGATACCTGGATAGGACGCCCTGACAGGAGAAACAGGCGACGATCTCCCTCATTTTCTCATCAGATGTGGAACTGTTTCGATGGCGCTATTGCAGGACTACCTAAAACGAATAACGCTGTAGAGGGTTGGCACAGAAGTTTTGAACGTCAAGTTTCGGCCATCCATCCAAGTATCTGGAAATTTGTGGACGCTATCAAAAGGGAACATTCCTTAAATGAATTGAAAATCGACCAGTATACGGCAGGAGCACCTACGCCAACTCCAAGAAAAAAGTATGTTGATTGCGCAAAACGAATATTAAATCTGGTAGACAATTTGGATCCAACCAATATTTTAGAATATCCAAAAGTAAAAGCTCATAACTTGAGTTATTAATTTATATTTTATTGTTATTAAAAAAAATCCAAAAAAAAAATAAACAAGAAAATTTTGAAAACCGAATAAAAAAAGAAAAAAAAAGAAAAAAAATACCAAAAAAGGAAAACAAAACAAAAAAAACAAAAAATACAAAAAAAAAAAAACTCCTAAACACGCCTGCTTTACGCTGACAGTCCTAAGCCTGTGCCTAAGTGTGAAGGGAAGTTCTTTTTTATTTAAAATTTACTTAACATAATTTTTAACTATTCGTTTCTTACATTTATACTAAAATTTACCTCAACATATCTTCTAAGTAGATAACCACAACGTAATAAGATCTGGTGGAGGTTTTTTGTGATAACAATAAAGAATTTTTAACTGAAATTCGGTGTCCTCTTAAATTTAATAAATCTATTCCAGATATTTGATTTCGAAAAATTGATTTCGAACAATTGAGTTTCGAATAATTGATTTTCGAATAATCGGTCATTCGAAAAATTGATTTTCGAACAATTGATTTCGAATAATTTACCGGTACCCCTTTGCCTCCACATACATTTATATGGATAATTAAATGAAATCAACAGAAGTTCAGTTGGCTACTGTCATCTTTAATGACCTATTCAGTTGTCACAAAACTGTCAGATTATATTAGAAGTTTTTGAATTGTAAAAGGTAGTTTCCATCGTGCTTTGATGAAAATCCCAATTTCCATCAAAAATATTAGTTTAACAAGACATATAAGTACTTATTTATAATATAGATAATATGAATACTCACAATAGTAACGATTTTAATAATACTTCGCCAGAGATACTTATTGATAAAAGTTGCAAAAGTAACTTTAGATTTGTTTCGGGAAATTTCAAGAAAAAAGTATAAATCGGCATAAAAAAAATTCAAGGAGTGGAGAAGTTATAGAAAAATGAAATCTTTTTCGAAATGTGTACTTTTGGTATATTTTGAAGTTGTCAAAAAAATTAAAGGCGTCTACTCTCCAGTCACAATATTCATTGTTGCGGAAGTATTATCAGTATTAAAAATAACATTGATATATCCACGTATCCAAAATTACGTTCATTTTTGAAAAGAATGTCCGACAATTACATCCACAAAAAATCAAACATTTTGACAGCAGACCAATTGCAGAAATTTTCAAACGAAGCTACAGATGACGCATATATACTAATAAAGGTAGATTTATTCGAAAGGAACTATTGTTATAATTGATTTATATTCAAATATGTTTTTCTAACAATCAGTACACATTATGTTTATTCATCGATTTGACAGGTGCATATGATGTAGTAGATTTAAATATTTTATTTGGAAAAATGGTAGATGCTGGTATTAGCAAAAAGGTTAGTGCTAATGTAATCAATTCATTTACAAATAGAAAAATTTATATCCGTGACCATAATAACGTGTTACATGGTCCACGTACGGTTTTTAACGGTTTACCACAGGGATCCATATTAAGTCCCCTGCTTTTCAACATTTATACTGCAGAGCTGCATAGATTAGGCGGTGAAGCAATTAACCGAATTCAATACGCTGATGATTTATGTTTCTATGTCACTCGTACTTCATATGAAGGATGTGTTAAAGACTTACGATCATTCATACAGGTACTCAAACCATGGCTAGTCAATATGGGCTTTAGTGTTTCTCCGGAGAAGTCTGCTCTGGTTTGTTTTAGTCGACATCGACTGAAAACGTCCAGTACTCTATCTCTTGATGATTTCACATTCCCATGTGTCGACGAATACAAATATCTAGGTATTATCCTAGATAAAAAATTATTATGGACTAGTCATATCAAGTACACTAAACAAAAATGTGGAAAATGACTGAATCTTCTCCGAGTAGTTTCCAAACAAAAATGGGGAGCTGATTCAAATATTTCCTTTATTTTTTATAAGTCTTATATCCGTTCAATATTGGATTACGGGTGTACATTTTGTGGTTCCTCATCAAAAACCAATTTAATAACTATTGACCGAATTCAATACAAATCATTAAAAATATGCCTAGGAGTTATGATGTCATCACCTAATCAAGCTGTTTTAGCAGAAATGCAAGAGCCTCCGTTGCATATTAGAAGACAATACCTAGCCGAAAAGCTTCTTATTAAATATCGAACATTTAACACGTATATGGTTCAAAAATTTTTAACAATAAACACAAATCTCACTATGCAATACTGGAGAATAAAAACCAGTCCTCCATTAGCATACGCTTTTCTTAATACCAACAGTAAAGAAAATCTGATCGTAGAGCAAAATAAGTACCCTATATTTCAATTCAATTATGAATCTTCAGTGACTGTACCTAACATCATATACCCCTGTTTTTACGAAATAAGTAATATTAACCAAGTAGTTTTGGAAACTGAACTTAACAATATAGGCGACAATGTTACTACAATATACACTGATGGATCGAAATGTGATGAAGGAACTGGCGCAGCATTTATTGTTTTAAACTCTAATTATGTGGAAAGATTTAGAATTCCCAACTATTATTCTGTTTTTACTGCAGAAGCTTTCGCCATATCAAAAGCATTAACTTTGTGTACTTTAAATCCGATCCAAATAGCTGTTATTATGTGTGACTCCAAGTCAGTATTACAGGCTATAGAAGATTCCCCTCTCAAGTACTACAGACAAAATACAATTTTAGAAATGAAAAAACTATCAAGTGAATTAAACACCTCGAAAAAAAGTATTGTATTTATTTGGGTAAAAGGGCACTGCGGTTTAGAAGGAAATGAATACGTTAACTTGGAAGCCAAGAGAGCCTCCAAAATGAACACTTATACTAAACTTTTTGTTTTCTCAAAACTTTTAAATTATTATAAGAAATATATTAGAGCCAATTGGGAGCAGTCTTACGCCGATTTTGCTAAAACATCTAACAGTCAATATTTTCTTTTGCATCCTACTTTACCAACTAAGATTCCTCATATCTCTAATTTTGATTATAGAAAACAATATATCTCCATCATATCTCGTTTAAGAATGAATCATGGTCGTTTCCCGAATCATCTTTTTGAAATAGGTATTGTGAATTCTCCAGCTTGCTCCTGTAACAATGTATTAGTAGGAGACTTGAACCATATTTTCTTTGAATGCATTGAAAACAAAATAGCAACAACCGAACTTTACAATTCTCTGATCGATTTAAATTTTCCTCTTCCCACAAATATAGCCACTCTTTTGGCAAACATGGATAAGTATTTACTTGATGCTATAGTGAATTTCATAAATAAGTCCAAATTATCTATTTAGACATACGCTTTGATATCTCAATTTCCTACTAACTCTTAATTTTCTGTGGCTACACACACACATAATTGATTTAGTTTTTTTTTTCCTTCAATATAGACTTTGTAATTAGTAGGGACTAAGTACAGTGGATAATTTATTGAAAATTCTTTTTCAAATTTTATAGATAAATCTATATTATACTTTTGAACAAAATTTAAATTCGTAAGTTTGTGGTGCACTGAATTGCGTATCCGCTCTGTACTCAGGAGGCCCGGGTTTGGATTCTGGTATGGCCAAATTTTTTGAGTAAAATTCCAATTTTGTATCTTGATACTTTTATTTGCAGGCTATTGGCGTAGCAGAGGCATGTTGTCGAAAAGAGTTATGGAATTTGAAAATCGATAATTTAAAGGATTCAAATTCGGCTTCACTGGTAGGATTAGATAACACGAAAACAAAAAAAGACAGTTCACAGTAACTGGATATTTATATTATATAAATAACATATCATGCTGCTCTTCGACCGATCGATTTCCCATAAAAACTTTTTTTTTCAAATTACCAGCACGGAAAATGTACGAGACAGGTAGTTGGCACTAACAAATTCGGTAGTAAGGCGTAGACAATAACCCCCATCTATGTACGGGTCACTGCTTCAGAGGTTGTTCGGCAACAATATCAGTGAATGCAGAGGATATCATAAAGCGCCATGGAGGATGACAATCCAGTACCGTAGCAAAAGGATACGTTGAGGAGTATATTAGCAATAAAATAAACGCTGCTAATAAAATGGTCAACTGTATTAAAAAGCAGTCAACTCACTGAAATGGAGACAGAAATGTATATGAATCAACCCTCAACTTCTACAATCAATATAACAAAAAATTTACTGGAAATAAATGACTGGGTTTGACCATACAAAATTGTACGAATTTTATTATTATTTATTATTTTGAATAAAATTATGTAACAGTTTGTAGATAGAATAGTTAAGTGTTATTTTTGTTTTACTAACCATAAAAATTGATATTAAAATACTTTACTTGTTTTCTTCAAATATGTGCATTTGTAGAAAAAGTATAAGTGTGCAACATGTGGGGAAGTACTTTTCTCACTCGTTGCATAATCTACTATCATATTTTAGTATTGAACATTTTCAGGAAACTAAGATGTAAGTTTTTTTGGAAAACGGAATAGGTGGGTGACATACGTTCTTTTGTAACTCTATTTATGATCTCCAGAGATTAAAAAGAGATCACGTCAAAACTAACAATGGGTAGTATTCAAAAGAAATTATTTTGACTTTTTATAGCAACTGTCATTATTTTGATATATCGAGTTCTGCTCAAATCGTTTTATCATTTGCATTCAGATAAAATCTATAATATTGGTTTCTCTCAAAACCTCCAATTTTTAATTTTTTTATTTTACGGTGAGTAAAAAATTTCCTGTTTTGCATGAAATGAATATTTTCAACATAACCTCACTTCTTGGACGGTGGCTAACCTTCCGTGTAACATTAACATTTTTGGTGGATTAATAAAGACAACCAAAAAGTAAGGAAGATTCACACTGTAAACACTTAAAGCAATATATTATAAAGAAGGTAGTGGTGTTTACATATTTCCATCTTTCTGAATTCCTACAGATTATTAAAATTGTTGTGAGCAAATTGAACAATATTCCACTTTGACTCAGAACATGCCAGGAAAACTGTTAAAATCACAAGCACAAGAAATTTTAAATTTGTGGGAGTATTTTGAAATGGAAAAACTGAATAAAGGGCCTTCTGATATTTCGTTCAAGTGGTGAAATCTAGCTTCCTTTAAAAATATTATGCTATTAAGGTAATTTTACTATAGCAGCACCAATAAAAATATTCAGAAAAACAGTTTATGCTATCGGGAAGAAGGAGGTCATACCAAACTCTCACACGGATATCTGATATCTTCAGGAAATCGTCCCGTTTGCCAAAGCTGTAACGATATTGTGACCGCTAAGCACATACTGACGGACTGCAAACAATTTGCTGCTATATACAAACAACTTGATCTTAGGCCCAACCTCAAGGAAATGCTTCACTGCCCTACCGAAGTCAAGAAAGTCTTACAGTTCCTGAAAGCTACCAATCTATACTGTGAAATCTAATTTAAATATTTGTAAAAATTATGTAAATATTTGTATTTATTTTTTCTGTGCCAATGACCAGCGCTGTCGAGGCACGTGAAGCAAAAATGAAAAAAAAAAAATAATCCTAGTTTGTTTCACAGAAAAGTAGAGTTAACCAAAAGTAGAGTTAACCAAAAACTACAAACTTATAAAGCAAGTGTGGGAAATTTTTGAATCAATTGACAAATGAGGAATGGAACACGAAATTATTGGGTTCAACATAACTATGAATATATATACAGGGTGCGGCAGATAAACGGTCAATTAGAAATATCTAGAGAA